>JAQZBX010045294.1:0-21091 GCA_029593785.1 Cabassous unicinctus
CCCTTTTTTTTTTTTTTAAAGATTTATTTTTATTTATTTATCCCGCCCCCACAGCTTGCGCCTTCTGTGCGCATTTACCCTACACCCTTCTGTGTCCGCTTGTCTCCCCCTGATGTGCCATCCTGCTGCACCAGCCCACCGCGCCGCACGGGCTTGCCTGCCTTCACCAGGAGGCCCCAGGAACTGAACCCGGGGCCTCCCATATGATAAACAGGAACCCAACCAATTGAGCCACAGCCGCTTCCCAAAACTGGACCCTTAGAGCAAAAGCACAGAGACATGAAAGTGTGGGACATGTTTGTGAAGTGACAGATATGTTCTGCTAGAGAGGAGAAATGAATGCAGAAGCTGTATTGGTGCCAAGTACTTTCTGGGCACTTTATACTTTACGACCCTAAATTCCCACAATAACTGACAACATACGTAGTATTATCCACATATGGAAAATAGGAAAGCATTCTTTTCAGGATGTAAAGCCAAGGCTGTTAACAGGCACAAAGCCTTGCTTTAAAAGATTTTGAGATTTTGAGTTTGACTGAACTGTTTGAACACTTGATTCTCTAGAAAATTAAGGACATTCACTGAGCATAGGGAGCAGGGGATTCTTCTTTAGAGGAATTAAATTTATAAGTTTTGTTGTATTGGTTGGAAGGAAAACTAAAGATTTTGAAAACAATTAAGAAATTCTGTCAATAGTTCAAACTTGGATTTAGGCCTAAATAATAGAGAGTATGGTAAGGAATGACTGAATATAGGATGAGGAAAAAGAAAGATGTTAAAAATGTCTCAGACTGAAGCAAGTGAGTTAGATTGGAAAGAAATAATTCATTTTATTTTTAAGAAAATAGAATTTGAGATGTTGACCTGGTATCAGAAAGGATACCACTGAAGCTCTGCAGAGTCAAGGAAGAAGAAAGAGAATTGGGAATTTCCAGCTGAGAGAAATAGATTCATTTCTTACTCCTAGCCCTGATATGACTATTTGCCTAGCTATAATTATGTTTATTTCTCTGGCCTTATTGGGTTCATGGATCGAAGGTAACATTTATGGTTTAACATATAAATGGTTGGTTATGTTTCCTGGCTACCCTTCATTCCTTCAAACTTAGTGGTTCATAATGCCAAATTTGATGACTACCATTGCTATTGATTGTCATGTATGTTTCTTTGTTGCAGGACAGATGAACTTCAAAAACTCCTCAGTATGGTTATGTTGAGTTTCCTTTTCCCTCTCCTTCTTTGTATTTTCTTCTTTGCAGCTTATCGATAAAAAGGAAACTAGCTAGGCTCAAAGGAAATTGAAGCCAAATCCACAGGAGGTTCTTAAATGAAATATCAAGCACTAGTTCCTCAGTATAAGTGGTTTCCACACAGCCGTTCATTGTGAGCCCCACTAGGATGAGCCAAAGTATCCAGTGAATTGGATTTTCACTTCTCCACTGTTGTTGTTTGACTGCCACAAAAGATTTAAATCACATGTATCCTAAATTTGTAAAGGACAAATGGAGGTATATAGTAGAATATTGTAAAACCAAATCTATTGGCAAAAACTGAGTGGATTTAATAAATTGGTAAGTGTCATTTCAAATCCAAATGTATGTAAATCTTTATCAAGGATGAGACTATAATAATTATATTCATGAAACTTAGAGAATTATTTTGAATTATGCCATTTACAGTAAGTGATTTCTCAGATTTTTATATTATAAAAATTTAAAACATATACACTTTGAATCAGTAGCTATTACAGGAATATATAGGAATATAGAAAATATGAATTTATGCCATTTATCTCAGAGAAGAGTGAGGACAAATAAGAAGGGGCACGTTACTGAGCTGACCATATTCTTAGAGTGCTCAGCCACACAAAACATCATAAGAGGCTGTATGCACTAAAGCCCTTCAAACCAGTCTTTTGGTGAAGAAGGAGATGGATTTATCCACTGGCTCCTTGTCCAGCCCCTGAATCTTGCTGAGTAAAATCAGTCCTCTTGGGAGTTACACACCCTTGCACTTAAAAGTTGCCTCACCAGCCAACTTATGAGCCCTACCGGTTTGGGGTACAGAGGTACAAGTGTAGAGGTGTAACAATTCTTCTCAGGTAGGTGGAGCCCAGGTAGGGAATAGAGGGCACTTTCAGTACAGACCAATACTTCAGTGACATGAAAGCTGAAGAAACACTGGTACTGCCCAGGGGTAAGAAATGCCAAGGAATTATTTAAGGCTGGGAAATAATGAGTGGCGGTGGTAGTGGTTCCAGCAGAGACCTGAGACCACAACTTGACAGTGTAAATAGTGCAAGCCTTTGTCATTCTCACAAGAAAGTGCTGGTATATAAAATATAATGCATTTTTATAACTTACAATGACTCTCAAACACTTATATTTAAATCTGGGCATATCATTCCACTTTACATAAAACCCACCAACACCTACCACGTTGTTTCTCAAGAGTTTCCTCTGAGTGAACAAATGCAGATATCTGGTATCTTACTCTAGTAGAAGACTGCAAACAAATTTCAATGAAATGTTATGATTTATCTTGATGTCATGCAAATATCAAATATTAGTTTAATTAAACTATTTCAATGACACATTATTAACTTTGAAGAATCTTGATGTTCCCAGAAGCTGCTCCAGGTTTACCCTATGGATTCCAGTACTTCCTGGCATATATTTAAAAACTTTGCTAGATATGATAAAGTTTAAGTTCCTCAACATAGTACATAATGCCTTTCTGTTCAAGATCCTACATATTTATTCATTTATTAAACTACACCATTTATTGCATGTCATCATTGTTCAAAAGA
Source organism: Cabassous unicinctus (assembly GCA_029593785.1). NCBI lineage: Eukaryota > Metazoa > Chordata > Mammalia > Cingulata > Chlamyphoridae > Cabassous > Cabassous unicinctus. The sequence continues at coordinate 2,810 of JAQZBX010045294.1, forward strand.
CTATGTTAGGCACTTGTAATACAATGGTAAGGGAAGAAAAGACAAAATCCCTGAACTTCCTGTTTAGATTCTAGAAGGAACACACAGATAAATAGGCACTTTCAGCACAGAGTGATAAGACTTGCAATTGAAGTACAGGGTGCTAAATAGACAGAATGTGCATCTAATTAGGACTTCAGGAGTGTCAGGCAAGGCTTCCTAGAGGAACTACCTCCTAAGTTACGAATTGAAGTATGACTAGGCATTAATCAGGGAAAGTAAAATAAAGAAAAGAACAAACTGTTTGAAGGTAGAGAGATTAGAAATGTGACTGCAGGAGGCAGAATTAGCTTATGAATGGTCTTGAAAGCCATGCTAAAGAGTTTAAACTTGATACAAAGAACAATGGGGAGTCCCTGAATATTTTAAAAGAGGGAGTAATGTGATCAGGTTCACATTTTAACAGACCACTCTGGCTGCACTGTTGTGATAGATTAACTGGATGGAGACTGGGGACAAGGAAGCCAATTGATTGTTTTACATATTCTGGGAAAGCAGTAGTGATAGTGAAAAAAAAAGTGTATTGGGTCTAGAGTTACATGCAAGGGATTGAATAGATCCTGGCAATGGAGTGGATATGTGGCTAGAAGGAGAAGGAAGAAAGAGACCTATGCTCAGGTCCCTAATTTGAGTTTTGGACCATGTAGTAGAGTCATCCAGGAAAGAGGAGGATGTTTGGGTAATGGAAAAAGTGGAGAGGAGGGTTTAGGTGTCTGTGGGACATCCAAACGGAATTGTACAATCGCATGAATAAATCTGATCTGAAACTTTAAAGAAAAATTAGGGTTTTTCTGCACTTGTAAGCAAAATATTTTTTTAAAAACTAGCATTCACAAATATTCAAACTATAATTCCATTTCATTTTATACTAATGATCTCCAATTTCATTTCTAAAATTTTAAAATTCTTCAATTATACTAAATGCTGAAAATATTTCTCACCTTTTCACATGCTGTGTCTTTAAGATAACCTTTGCCACCTAGAAATGTCATCTATTCTTCAGGACTTAGATCAATTGACCTCTATGTGAAGCCTTCTTAAATTCTCATGCAAGCTTATTTTCTTCCTTTTGTGTTTTGCCATAGCATCTTTTCCCATTTTGGAGCTTATCCTAATTTACTTTTATTTGTCTATATGTCTGACTCACCTCACCGGACTGAAAGATTCTTAACCAAGTTTAGTTATCTTTGCATACTTAATACCTGGCACATAGTAGGCACTCAATAAATATTTATAGAATAAATGGAATTGATAAACAAATATTATCATTTCATTATCATCATAGCAGTTTTATAGCAAAACGAATAGAGGAAATGAATAACACATGGAATTTTATTTTGGTTGAACTACTTATCTGTTTTCTTTCTTGGCTTTATAAAAGAGAAATAACTTTGAAAAATTAGTCCTCTATAGTCTCTCTTGCATAGTGCTGCTGTGTTAGTGTCACATTGCCCTCCTTTAAAGTGAATTTCCCTTGACATTCACAAAGATACTTTAACACACTCTGTAGAATAAGATAGCCTGTATAGATGGCAGAGACAATCCTTATTTCTCACTGGTTATTGAATAGTGCTATACAAAAATCCTCCAAGGTCCATTTATTCTTACCTGGAAGTTCTCTGAAATATGATGTTAAAAGTCATAGAGATTATAAAGTTGAACCACTGAAAAAATATTAAACAAATCTACCTTTCTTGAGATAAGCTGAAACATTATAAAAACTATTTTAAAACATCACCTCTAAATGCATAGGAAGTGATGTTATATAGACTGTCTCTATGATCTTAAGGATATTGTTGGATAAAGCCAGTTAACCAGCTTCTTACAGGCAACCCATATAGATGTTCATATAAGACAAAGCTAAATCCATTGCTTCAGTAATATAGTATGTTTAAGATGTTTAAGAACAAGGCAAGATAGAAAATGCTGCTTTAATATCCTTGGCTATTTTTTGCTTTAACACCTTTTCATCTATTTACTTGTTTTCTCAAATTATGTAGTGTATTTTTGAAAAAGATTAATCCATACAAATAATTTAAGGTTCTTTATTATTCCAGGGATTGTATAAAGGAAAAATAGTACTCCAAACACTTCTAAAATAAATGAAAGATATAGTTATACTGAATCTTTCCTTAGAACTTACATGGAAATTGATTTAGGACGTTGAGTGGCAGACATTGTTCTTTATAATGCAATAGAATTTTAAGTAATGATTCTGCATTTTGACTCGAGTTTAATTTTCCGTGTGCATACTTTTCTAAGATTCCAAAAGTAATTTATCAGGTTCCTCATGTTAAACAGAAACCAAAGACCGTTCTCCAATGTACACTATCATGTTTTGAAAATGAAACTATTAAAACTATTCTCTAATACTTTTCTTTAACCTTTTGAATTTTGAAGTGAACATATTTCCATCAATGCTTAGCTATTTATGGTTTTATTAGGCTTAATATGTTAAAATAAATCTGTCCTTTGATATACTAGGCATTTGTAATAACTGTATAGATTTCCTTTTGGAGAAATCATTATTTCCCTCTGGCCATAGTTGCCTACAACTCTGCTTGCTGACCCCAGTTGAATGATGATACAGAGAGTTGTGATTTCATGACCCAACTGAAAAGGCATGTCATTAAATGGATTGCTATTTATTTGTAAAACATATATCTACTGACTTCACATGCAAAGTGGTGATATAAGATCATGTGTTCAAGTTTCCTCTTTCCAATTATCAAAGAAATATTTTTTTAAAAGGGAGAATAATCAGTTGGGTAAAAGGGATGGATACTATTGACATGACAATATTTTTAATGGAATTTCTGTAAGATATTGTGGTGATTAAGTTCATGTGTCCACCAGGCCAGGTTATGGTATCTAGTTGTTTGGTCAAACAGGCACTGGCCTGATTGTTACTGCAAAGATAGTGCGTGGATTTAAATCATCATTCAGTTGATGACATCAATGACTGATTATATCTACAACCAACCATGGAGACTGTTTTCAACAATAAGAGAAGTTTCATACAATCTTTGAAGACCTTAAAAGTGATGATTTCAGCAATTAGAAGGAAGAATTTCCATCTCTATTTTAGTCTGACAACCTCTCCTGGGCAATTCATCAAAACCTTCATCAGACTTCCCAGGTTGTGGCCTGCCCTGTGGAATTTGGGCTTGTCTATCCCCACCATCGTGTAAGCCAAGTCCTATAAAAAAAATCTCATATTTACATAATATATATTTATGAGAGAACTTCTGTCCAGCATGAAATGTATATGCTCCATATTGTTAACCCAGTTACCCAGAACTACAAACTGAAATTTACCTACACTTTTCTTTCTTTCTCCCTGAGCTAGATATTCTGTTTCACCACCAAATCCATACTCTATCCTTCTCTACCCTGCTTAGTGTCCTGAGAGGCTGACCTTTATGGGCTGAAATTTCCTAGCTCCCCTTGTCGTCTGACTTCCAATTATATTTTTCCAATGGGATGGAGGATATTGAAGGGGGAAAAGAAGAAAGATGCCAGAGTATTATTCTCCATTCTTTCTCAGGTGAGTACAAGTTCTTGTCTCCAAATAGCTCCTTAGCTGTACCTACATCTTTGTCCAGGTTGCAGAAATGATTCCATTTACTTGTCCCTTCAGGTACAATGATGGAAACAAATTCTAGTCCTGGGGTTCTTCTTTTTCTCTTATTGGTTTCCTAAACTTTTCTGGCTTTAATATACAGTCTGTTCATTAAACTCACTTCAGTGACTCTTGATGAATGTGCCTTCTGTTTCCAGACAGTCCATAACTAATACACACTAATACTTATGTGAAATCCATCATGAATTCCTTTTGAAAACAAATTCTACTAACTAAATTTCTCTCAAATCTCTTCACTTCTATACATTCCCAATAATATTCTTAGTTTCAGTCCCAATATGATTTTTTTCTCCTAGAGTATTTCAGTATCCAGCTATTTCTCCTTTCCAAACCACTTTCCACTAAAACCAGGGTGGGAGTTCAAAAACTACCATCAAGTCCATCAAGACTTCATATGGCCAACAAACCTACCCACAATCCTGCCCCTTCCTGTCTCCCCAGACTCACCTATTGGCACTCTTAGACACACACACATACACACACATACACAGTATGGATTTCTCCATGCCAAATTACTTGCAGTTCCTCACACTTGCCTCTTTCCTCCAGGTCTTCACACATGCTGCTGCTTCTGGCAGTCCTTCCTGACACCAGCACCTTCTTGCCCACCTCTCCCTTCCTACTCAACATCTTCTGGTCCTTCAGGACTCAGCTGTAAGCCTCTTGAGGAAGCCTTTCCTGGTAGTCTTCCATCCACAGAACCCACATGCCTTCCCAAAGCACTCTCCTCACCCCTGTAATCAATGTATTCCTTCTCCTCCCTTACCAGGAATGTAATAGTGTTTAAAAGTTCCAGTTCAAGGCTCAAATTCTTTGGTTTCAATTCAGTTCTGTCACATATTTGCAGTGTGACCTTGAGCAAGTATGTTTAACTATGCTTCTCTGTTTTCTCATCTGTAAACTTTGGAAAATAGAAATATTATGTTCTTATATTCTTGTGAGAATTAAACTTTATTAGCACATCTGAAGCACTTAAAGCAGGACAAGGTACCTGATGAATTTTAACTTTACTGTTAATATTAATATAAGTATCATCATAAGACATACTCTTGTTTAATAAGAAGGGCAGTTTCTCCAGAGGTTCCCCTTACCCAACTCTTTCCTCAAGTAGTCTGGAGCCTACAGTGGTTGCAAGGGTGGGGGGGAGTGTTGCAGTCGTGATTTCAGGAAAAATTTCTCACTTGTTTAATATGGGAAAAATATTTTTTTATGCCATCTGGTATAAGAAATACTTACAGTGAAATATACTGAACCAGCTGCTTTGAAAAAAATCTAAGTAACTATGACATTGATCAAGAACCGCTTATGAATGTGAGCATAGAACAACTTTTATGTCACCCATTGGTACTTAAATTACCCAGAGAGCTTAGTTCTTTTCTGACCTAAATGAAAAATACAGTCCATAATTTTCACATAATTCTCATGTAATGCAAGGTCCTCCAGTCAGTAATGAAAATGTTCAGACCTATGAAAGTAAAATCTCTGGAATTATTGTAAGTCATGTTTCTGTCTCCTGCAGATAGGAAAGCCTGCGGTCAAGGAGGAGGGTGTTGCCTACTTATATTCTTTCACTGCCTTATACATCTACTCTTCCTACACCCATATTGATTTCTGTCTCCTTCAGAGACAAAGATGGAGTACTGACTGGTGAAGAGTTGGATAGGAGCAGTAATGAGCACAAGACAGTTCTTACTTGACTGGTGGTATTATGAGCCGACTTGACACTCTTCAGGCCTAGCAGGTGTTGATAGCTACCATTTCCTTTGAAGGTGTTTTGCTTGGAGTTTTGGAAATCCCCACGTTAGTAAGGATCTCTTACCAGCAGTTCTCCTGATATGCATTATGCAGTCCTTTTTGGTCCATCACTTATTATTTTCTTGGTATCTAACTTCTCTTTACTGAGGTAATTTATTCATGTATTATACCCTCTTGAACAATATTGAAGATAAAACTCACGTTCCTTCTCTCTCTCTCCATATTAGATCCATGGAATATACTTACCCTTTGCTATAACAATCCTCCCAAAGCAGCATCCACTTTTCCTTTGCTTGACCATAAGCAGATTATGAACACACCTCTCTCACTTTAGAAATCTCAGGCATGAATCAAATTCAAACCCATCCCATACCCCAATTGTGGAGAACGCATATCAAGCATTCTAAGTAGTCAGGTGGAAGCCACTCTTACTAGGCTTGAGATGAGAGCCTCCTCACTCCCATCCTTCTGGTTTATGAATCACACCAACAACCGAAGTCAAAGATTTTCTTTCTATATCCACTCTGCTCTTTCTTATCTCACTTCCAAACTCTTTTCTAATCAGGAAGTAAATGGTTAGCTCAGGATTAAAGACGGTTTTCTGCCATCTCCTTTTTGCAAGTCTTGTAGTAGGTGTCAGATTACTGTCTTCAAATCTAAGCCAACCTAAGTCCCATTTTGACACTTACTTTGAGTCTGATTGTAGGTAGGGATATCTTCTTTAAATAAGAGAAAATAATATTGATTATTTCAGGGAGATGAGGAAGAAACAGAAAATGTGGCACTAATGAAATGGTGGAAGGCCTTGCATTCCTAATTACGACCCCTTCTTATGATACCCCAAATTCAGTATTTATAAATTTGAATGGAAATTTAATTTTATTTGATGAAAACCATTTAAGAGGCAGGGCTTCATACCCATTTACATGCAACATAACTAAATCAACTTGTGATGAGGCAGGTAGAGACAAGAAGGGCTAACATCAAGACCTCATAGAAATCATAAGAAAGACCAAGAAATTAAAATTAGAGGCAGTTTAACCAGATCTCTAAAGTTCAGAAGGGCCCCAGCTAACAGTAAGTCTGAGGTCTCTACATATTGTTCTGCCTTCTTTCTTTTTTACTAGAAAAATTGTGGGTTTACAGAAAAATCATGCAGAAAATATTAGGTTCCCCTATATCACCCCTACCACCACACTCACATACAGTTTTCCTTATTATTAATAGTTTGCATCAGTGTGGTAAATTTGTTGCAATTGATGAAAAAATATTATTATAATAATAACTATAGTCTGTACTTTACATTAGGGCTCATTATCTGTGTTGTCCAATCCTATAGTTTTATTTTAAATTTTTGTTCTAGCAACATATGTACAAACTAAAATCTCCCCTTTTATCCACATTCCAATATATAATTCAATGGTGTTAATTGCATTCATAATATTGTGTCATCATCACCACCATTCATTACCTAAACTTTTCCATTACACCAAGCAGAAACTCTGTACCAATTAAGCATTAACTCCCCATTCTCTACTACCACCCTGACCCCTGGTAATTTGTATTCTAGTTTCTGACTCCATGAATTTGCTTATTATAATTATTTCATATCAGTGATATCAGACAGTATTTGTCCTTTTGTGTCTGGCTTGTTTCACTCAACATGATGTCTTCAGGGTTCATACGTGTTATTGCATGTTATCAGAACTTCCTTCATTTTTATGGCTGAATAATATTCCATTGTATGTATATATCTCATTCTGTTTATCCATCCATCTGTTGATGAACATTGGGGTTTTGGTCTACTGCCCATAGATTGTTATCCATGCTATTTTATGGACTTCTACTCTGCCTCTATGTTCTCTCCTTCTAGGCCAACAAGCAAGTTCTGCTGATTCTAATTTCATGCCTTTCCCTGGGAACCAGCAACAATGTTGATAATTTAGGCAAGAATTAGAGTTCCATTCTATTATACTTCCTAGCTTTAAATCTGGTCTGGACCAAATAACATTTATTCCCTGTGATATAATACATTATACCACATATTAATTGACATTTTTTTTCTCAATCCCACCAGACTGAAAGACCTAAAAAGAAGAGTCTAGGTATACTGATCATCATATAGTCTTGATTAATGAGTCTCTGGTGCATAGAGAGCACTCTATAAGTTCTTTCTGATTGAATGAATAAATGAATGAATGAAGCACAGTGAATTCTAGATTGATTGACTTGTCTTCTCTTTTGGTGCATCGTCCTTCTTCAAATCCTGGCTGGTAATGACTAGACTAGATTCCTTAAAGAAGGCCTTTCATGAAATAAATATTCTTTGGGGCTCCTTTGAACCTCAGAAAGTTCTTGTCTCTTTATAAGGAAATTTGCATTTGTCTTTGCCAGAGTACATGTTCTGATGGCTGGGGTTAAGTATGTAACTTTAAACACATCTCCTTGTTTACTTGTCTTTCTCTAATTTGAAGGTACTTCCCAGATAAAAAGTAATAACATGTTTTTAAATCCTGATTTATATTTTAGAACATTCTTTCCTTTAAGTCTTATGTTAATGAAAGTATTGCAGAGAAGTATCTCTCCATAATGGCAGGAATAAATTAAATTTAATTAATATAATAAATGTTTCCATTTGACATGAGACACTTACTAAAATTGCTGCATATTTATGTATCTCTTGTTATCCATAATGGTAAGGTATTAAAACTTCAGTGATTACTAAATTTAAATGTAGCCATTAAGTAAAAATATGCTTTTAGTAAAAAATATTGTTTTTATAAATATATTTGTTAATCCAAATTTAATTTGCCATGTTCCCTCAAAAATCCATTTATATTTATCAGCATTAGAATATTAATTAATAGATTTCTTCAAGGATTCATGGTATATAGTTTAGTTTCCAAAATAATCTATTGCACTTTATATTTAAGAAATGATTTACTTCTTTTTATGCTTATCTCAGAATATATCTATGGATTAGACAATTTAGAAGTAAAAAATACTTCTTTAACAATTTCTGTGTCAGAACTATGTAAACTTTTTTATCATAAATAAGTAAATAAATAAAGTTGCTTTAAGGTTTTAAATTCTAACAAAGGAGATAATCATAAAAAAACAACTAAGTGTTCTGTAGTAAGAATATATAAAATATTGTTGATCATTTGCTAAAGATTGTAAACTGTGCACACATATCTAAGTCTACTCTTATCTAGAATATTTGGAAAATACGAAGATATAAAAATGTGTGTGTGCATGTGTCTGTGTATACTGCATGCCATATATATGTATGTATGTATGTATGTATGTGTGTGTGTGTGTGTGTGTATATATATATATTCTGTAGAACAATAAAACATTCCATTAGCAGACATATAGCATGAAAAACTCCTGGAAGATTAAAAAAAAAAAGGATGGGAGACTTCCATTTTGGGCAATGTGGCAGCTGAAAAAAAAAGAGAAAACAATTTAAATAAATTACTAAGATGCCAATATAATAAGAAAAATCCTTACAGCCAAGAGAAATGGTAAAAAAGAACCCTCAAGAAACTTTCTTTATTGTGCTTCACTTCTAGGTGGGAGGGAAAAAAAATCTTCCCCAATTATCTAAAACTACAAACCAGCTCAATATAGAGGATTGTGGCCCAAACCTGTCTATCTATTCATTCAAAAATCTTAAAGCAAAATTCATTTTATAGAGTTTCTAGGTTGGAATCACCCTCCTGAGATGGATGAAGCAAACAATTCCTATTTGGAATAATACGTTACTTCAGTCCTCAGTAAAAACTGCTGGACAAGAAAGACAAAAGGAATATCTTAAAGGCATCTGGAAAGGAAAGACAAGCTTCCTACAAAGGAATGGTAATTGGACTTCAAGTAAATTTTTAACAGGAACAACAGAAGATAGAAAACTGTAAAAATTACAAAATGCTCAGAAAGACCAAGATATCTATTTAAAAGGTCATAAAATAGCTAAATATCCATCTTCTATAAATTGATAACTAAAAACAACTGAATTGAAAAAGTGAGGAAAATATATATTTTAGCAATGCAAAAAAGATAAAATATAAATGACAAATAAAATAGTTTAAATAAAAATTTTCTCATCCTCATTATTAAGTGAAATAGAAGAAATAAAAGTGAGATAATCAACTCTTATAATTCTCATTCATTAGCTTTAATAACCAATTAAAGGAAGATGATATTTAATTGTTGAAGAGATTGAGGAAATTAGTACTGAAAAACTATGGTATATATGTTACCAGAATGAAAAATAAATAAATATAAAGATAGTGGGGAAACTTAATTTTGTACAGGTTTTTATGCATTCAAAATTAAAGTGCCTGTTGGACATATTTATTTGACCCAATGAGTTTCACCTATAGATGTTTATTCTTCAAATATATTTATGGATGTTCACAAGTGTTTGAAAAATGCTATTCATTGTAATATTCATAATTTGAAAAATCAGAAACAACTTAAATATTCACCAATAAGGAAATGATTAAATGCATTGTGATACATCTACACTAAGAACGTATCTCCCTAAAATTTCTGTGCTATATCTTTGTTTAATGACATCTAAGACATTCTGAAACTTAAAGGGGAGAAAAAAATGCTCGTTTCTTTATTATTTTAGTTTATTTAATAACAATATTTGTAATATGATTTCTGTGGCAGAGACTGGCTGAATTCATCAAACTCATTTTTCTGTCTTCCTGGGTACATGGTTTACTTTCCCATGTTCCCTTGTGGTGGGTTTGGCCATGTGACCAAATTCAGACCAATGGAATGGGATAGATTCCAGGTCTTTCTATGACCCTTCTTTTTCCCCAATCTTCTCTACTCTGTCTTATATTTGCATGTGTGACACCCAGGGCAACCTCAGAAACCATATTCTAAGGATGGCAAATCTGTTACCTGAGTTCCTAAATGTCATTAAATCACTACAGAAAACAACTCTCCTCCTACACTGATTGAACTAAACATGGACAGTATTTCAAAGTTTGTCTATTACAGGAACTAGCATTATCCTTAACTAATATAATTTTATTTTAGGAGGTACTGGAGATTGAACCTAAGATCTCGTACATGGGAAACAAGTGTTCAACTACTGAGCTATATTCACTCACCAATGAGAGTTGTTTTTTCATTTGTTTGCTTTTAGGAGGTATGTTGATCCCAGGACCTCCTACATGGGAAGCAGGTGCTCAACCACCTGGAGCTACATCCACTCCCCAACTAATACAATTTTAATGCAGATTTTTTTACTTTAAATTTTGAAATTTATTACAATTAAATGCATTTATTTAAAAACTGATAAAGTGAGAAAACTGAATTATATAGCCATATAATCTTGTATGTACAAAATGAAGTGATTCTCTTGAGAATGGAGTAGTATTGGGTTGGAATGAGATGAATAAGAACCCTCAGTTTACGTACTTCTATAACATTTGAGTTGTTTGGAAATATTCCTTTGGTTAAATATATGTACAGACTTGATTAATTTAATTATGCCTAAGGAAATCCTGAAATAGGTTTGAAGACAGTAACTTTAGAACTGTGTCTCAGAGGAACAAAGGAGGATTTTAAGGTAAAAGTGAACTTCAAGGGAATCCTAGCAAATGAAAGGCATAAAGCAAAGAATATTGAAAATATTATACTTAGATGTGGTTAGAACATACATTAAATATATATAAGCCTCTACAGGTACACAAAACTGAAAAGTAAGATGACACCAAATCATAGAAGAATATATATTTTGAATTTGAATTGTTTGGGGCATGGGAATAATATAATAAGATCTAAAACAGTGAACAGGACAGATTAGAGGGACTTTGGAACTGTTGTCAGGGATGCCAAAAAGTAAATATGACCACATACCTGACTAAAGGAAGGGAGACTATTTCACTAGCTTACAAAATGTGAGGGAGAAATTGAGAGCTGGAAGGGAAGAAGAGTAAATAAAGCTAGAATGACTGATAGTTCCTGACTTGGCATTTAGACAGATTTTCTCAGATCTTCTTCACCTAATTTTTGCCCTGGACATAGGGTACAATTTTTATGATTGCCCTTTTATCTGCAATTGTTTCACCTGCAAGAGAAAGCTGCTTTTCCTTTCTTCCTTCTCCAGGAATCTTGATCTGTTCTGTTTGTGTCTGTGCATAATTTTCTCCCCAGCTCCTATGATTTCTTTAAATTCTCTCTCTCAGTGCTCCCTTTTCACTTTACTTTTCAGTTCTGGGACCCATCCTGTCTTATAGCATTTCAGTTTTCTTCCTGGTTCCTTCCCCATTTGGGTACCCTACCAAGGAAGTCAGATGGGGCTAATCTAGAAAGGTCCGTTTTGCATTTGAGTGGTCCAGCAAAGAGAGACTGGACTGAGTGAGTGTACCTCTTGCCACCAGTTCTCCTGCATTCTCTTTTATTTTCCTCAGGCCCTATTGAACATAGTACTCCTCAGCCACTTGTGTTCAGTCCTGGGTCTCTGCGGGCTTGGATTCCTGTATCTGGATTTGTGTGGTGTTCTAACTCACCGCTGTGAGTGTCTCTGTGGTGCATACATGGCAGAAGGGACCTGGGACATGAGGCATCTGTGTGACTCTTAAGCTGCATGGGGATGGAACAGGGGGCAGGGGTCCAGACTGGCAGGTTTGGGATGTAAATCTCTTACCTGTTTCTGATGGGGTGGTTTTCTTCTTCAATTCAACATTTGTGGAGTTCTTTTCCAGTATCTACCATACTCTAGACTTCCAAGCAACTGGGATTTGTCCTTTTATTAGTTGATTCTGAGGGGAGATTTTTTTCCCAGCATATTCCTATATTGTCATATTGATGATGTCATGCTACATTAAAAAAGAAGAAAAAGCTCAATGCCTACATTAAAAAGGAAGAAAGAGTTAAAATCAAAGACCTAATTGCACACCTGGAGGAACTAGAAAAAGAACAGCAAACTAATCCCAAAGAAAGCATAAGGAAAGAAATAAAGATTAGAGCAGAAACAAATGAAGCTGAGAATTAAAAAATACAATAGAGAGCATTAATAAAACCTAAAGTTGATTATTTGAAAAGATCAATAAAATTAACAAACCAATAGACAAAAAGAAAAAAAAGAGAAAAGTTGCAAATAAAATCAGAAATGAGAGGGGGCACATTACTACTGACTCCAAAGAAATAAAAATGATCATAAGAGGATACTATGAACAACTGTATGTCAACAAATTAGACAACCTAGATGAAACAGACAAAATCCTAGAAACACACAAACAATATATCCTGACTCTTCCCACCAAGAATAATGAGAGTTCCTCGAAAATTATTCAGGTGAATAATCCCTATTTTCAGCTAAATTGATTAGCCAACCTTAATTCCATCTGCAAGCTTAATTCTCCTTTGCCTTGTAACATAACATATTCATAGGTTCTAGGGATTAGGACGTGGACATTTTGGGGGGACCATTATTCTGCATGCCACACTTAGGAATAAAGAAATGCAAACTGAAACAACAGCAAGTTACTATTTTTTAAATAACTGCTTGTCAAAGATTAAAAATCTGATAATAGAACTATTAACTTGGTATAGTGGAAGTTCCTACTATATGAATTGTAGCAACTATTTTGAGGGAAATTGAACAAAATCCATAAAAATTCTAAATACAAATTTCACTTGTAAGAATTTACGATCCAGAGAGGATATTGAGAAATTGGAACTCTCATCATTGCTGGCAGGAATGTAAAATTGGGCAGTCTCCATGGAAAAGTTTGGCACTGGTACAAAATGTTAACCATAGTGTTATCACATGACCCAACAGTCCAACTCCTCAGTATATACCCAAGAGAAATTAAAACACATGTCCAGACAAAAGTTTGTGCATGAGTGTTCATAGTAACAGTAGTCACAATAGCCAAAAGCGGAAACAACCCAAATCTCCATCAAATGATGAAAGGAAAAGTAGAATATGGTAAATCCAAACAATGGACTATTATTCATCAATAATAAAGAATAAATTTCTGATACATGCTACAACATGGACAAGCCTTGAAAACATGCTAAGTGTAAAAAGCCAGTCACAAAAGACTCCATATGAATCCATTTATATGAAATGTCCAAAATAGGCAGATCTATAGAGGTAGAAAGTATATTAATGATTGCCTAGAACTAGGGATTTGGAGAGAGGAGACAGGAGTGGCTGCTTATAGGTATGGAACTTCTTTTTGAGGTGATGAAATGCTGTAAAATCTGACTGTGGTAACATTGCACAATTCTGTGAATATACCAAAAATTATTGAATTGTGAACTTTAAATGGGTGAACTGTATGTATGTAAATTATATCTGCTGTAGCTGTTTAAAAATCAATTTATGATCCAGGTAATAGAAAAAAATTGAAGCAGCTTGAATATAATTAATTGTGAACTGATAGTAACAGTGATGGTATATCCAAACAGTAAAACACATTGCAACTTTTAAAAGGAAGATAAAGAACTATACTGAGCAATATGAGCACCCCACCAAAAACTATTTATAGATGGAAAGTAAGTAGAATAGCATATTCTGGTAGATGAATTGGCAAAGTATAATGTGGTGGATATATTTATAGTATATTCTTATAGCTATATAATATAACTATATTATATAAATATAGTTATCTACATTTTTTGAACATAAAGTGCATGTCTTTTGTTGCCTATAACACATTTATTTTAATTACAATGATTTTTGAAACTTTTCTGCCCCTTAGTATGAGGCACAAAATTAAGATTCCTCTAGCTGAATGAATTTTTTTTTCCTAGCTGAATGTCTTAATTTCTTTTTAATCCTTAAGCATCATTCTAAAAATTCTCCACCTTTTCTGCTTGTGAAGTAGGATTTTAGGATTAACACATCTGAATGAGCCCAATCCTTCTAAAATGTTGAGCCCAGACAACTGTCTGCTGAGCTATGGTGAAGTCAGCCAACACTTATCAAAATCCTCAAGCTGGAGCAAAGTGAATTTCTTTGCACCTGGTTTTCACATACTGCTTGCTGCCTGAGAATCGAGGGATTCTGTAAAACCCCTTGTGTTTTAGTTTGCTAGGCTACTGAAATCAGATGCCATGAAATGGTCTCGGCTTAAACAAAGGGAAATTATTAGCTTACACGCTTACAATTTTGATGTCACGAGAATGTCCAAATCAAGGCATCATCAAGGCAATGCTTTCTTCTCGAAGACTGGCTCTCAGCAATCTTTGAAATAAAATGTGCCATATGGCAAGGCACAAGGCGGTGTCTGGTGGTCTTTCCCTTCTCCACCCGGTTTTGTTGCTTTCAGCTTCTTGCTTGCCTGACTTTCTCTCTCTGTACTCATCCCATTTAAAAAGGACTCCAATAAGAGTCTAAGACCCACCCTGAATGAGGTGAACCACACCTTACCTAAAGTAGCCTCTTCAAAAACTACTTACAATGGGTCCACATCTCTGGAATTGACTAACTTTAAGAACATGCTTTTCTGGGGGGGTGCAAAGGGCTTCAAACCACCACACCCTGGAATGGAAATTGTGGCAAGAATGAGAGGAATGTTTTCCTTTTCCTATTCCACCTGGGGCTTGCCCCACATGATTGGAAATCACCATCTTATCAGGGTGTCTTTCTTTATGGATCAGGCTTTTGTTTTTAAATAAAATTAGCATATGTTATTCAGTCATCATTCATTAAGAAAAAAATTCTTGAAGGCTTACTATTTGTTGTAACAATGGCTGGATCACCGCTGTATCCTTGTGCAAAATTACTCAGGCAGCCATCAAACAGATTCTTCATACTTAACATTGTGGCCTTTTGGAAAGAGGCAATTTCTTTGTTCATTTTTTATCAGAGAAGAAAAAAGTGTGCATATAAGAAAGACAAGGAAGTCCGATTTTTACCATATGCTTTCTTTGAAAAACAATTTTGAAAACCATGAACCTTGATTTCTAAGGTCTCATACATTCACTATTTTTAGAATAAAAAGGAATTATAATTTTAATGCTCCTTTTAACATTGCTAATTTTATTAGTATAAACATCATCTAGATATGTTTAATAAATGCTACATTCACTTGCTATTTTTAAAGTTTAATGTGAAAATGAAATAAAATGTTGATAATCATAACAAATTTTTGTTTCTTTCTAAATATATTTATGTTCATTCTCAATTCTAAAATAGATAAATGCATGACACATATTCTATTATGTGTAAAATAAAAATATTGGAAGTCAAGCACTATTATTAATTACATATCAGATATAAAATTTGATCTTTATTAAATTAGAATACATTTCATTAATGCTGTTTTCAAAATTTGATTTATGATCTTGATATTATAATTGATAGATGAATTGATAGTAATTATTTTGGTGCAATCAGTGCAACTAAAATGTGCAACATATTGATTTTTTCAGGTGACACATAGACTCCCTCAGCAGCTAAAGTAGGAGAAAGACGTAGTGACATTTAATTCAGCCTAATTCATTACTGAGAAAAAGGTGATTGGTTGTAGTTCATGAAGTCCATGGCAAGTGTTACATGAAATGGTGAAATCATTCAGAAATACTAAAACTAAGAATTAAATTAGACTACAGAATACTGAGTAATAAATCCCATGTAATTCAGACGAGCATTGCCATTTAACTTGACAAAAGTTGCCTTAAAGGGACAAACATAAATTATACGTACAAATGGAAAGAACTTTGCTAATCAAATAGAATAAAATTAAAGAATGTTGATTGTAAATTTTCATTAAAAAGTTACAGTTTAATATAATTTATTAACGTAAAGGCCTATATAATGAAGTTATTAAATTGATCCTGGGGATAACAATATTAATTTTACTTGCTATTTTTCTTATTAGTAGTGTGGTATATTGCATGTTTACAAAAATGATTCAAATTCATTCATAAAATATTTATTGGAGACCCAATATAGTGGCCAAGCATTTTTGTTAGGGTTACAATGAAGAAAAGAGCAAAGATGATACTTCATGGAGATTGCAGAAGAGCGTCAGATTTAATAATAATAATATTATAATATATATATGTTTACCACCTGTGATAAACACCATAAAGGGGAATTTCAAGTTATAAAGGAGTGTGAAACAAAAGACCTGCACATTAACATTATGTGAGTAAATGTTTTTTATAAGTTATCTACTTCATTTTCTTCTGCTTTTATTCCCATAAATTGACATGAATACATAGTAGATACAAAAATAGCTATTTACATCTCTAATGTCAGTCAGAAAGTACCTTTGAACTGACTCCTTTGCTAAGATTTTAACTTTATGACTATGCAAAAAATAAAAATTTACCCAATAGATAAAGTTGCCAGATATCCTTATTGCATCAAGAATTTTTACATTAAATTTATCTCATTATTAAATGAAAATTACAATACTACTGCTTCTCAACCAATATATAACACTCTGGAGTTCACTGAAGACACATTCAGCAAATAGTTACAAAGTCTTTATTATAATAGGGAATTCTGCCAAAATGAGGAATTTGTATGTGGAGGGAGTATAGGAAATTGATGATCACTGTACAACCTAGTAGGAGAGGCTGCACATAAACTAATAACTATATATGAGCATATAATAAATATTCTAGCAGTAGTACAAATTACTTGTTATGGAGTTTTAGAAATGAGAGAAACATTGATTTCATCTTGGTGGGTCAGAGGAAACCGAGAAGTGTATGACAAGGAAATAATATTGGCACATGGTTGAAATTTGTAAAGAAAGAGAGGAACAACAATGCACAATAGGGAGTTTGCACAAACTTCCAAATTTAGGAAAGTTCAGGGTCTTCAGGGAATAAGGAACTCATTTGGTTTGAGAAAACTTAAGGCACTTATGAGAGATCATGGGAGGATAGTCTGGAAAATCAAGTAGGAATAGATTGCCAAGAAACTTTGAATGCCAAAGCAAGGAATTTCAACTTAATTCAGAGGCAATTTCTTTGTTCATTATTTATCAGAGAAGAAAAAAACTAAACAGGTAGCAAAATGTGTGGATAAAATATAGGAAATCATTTGTGGATAAAATATAGGAAATCATTTGTGGGCATTTCTAAGGTATTTCTTGGATAACTCTTAGTAATGAACGCAAGCCACTTTGAGGAGTGTGTATTTCTATCAATCAACCTAGAAATCATTCACGTTGAAGCAATTTTTAGCATGAAAATGTTTGATGTTCTAATTTCTTTGTCGTAGTCTCATGAGATTTGAAATGGCTGAAGCAGAACTATGTTAAGCCAAAATTCTAATTCTTTTACAAAATAGAACTCAGATTTATGAAGGTCTCATCCAAGTTTCCCATCACTTTGAAGAATCATTTAGCTTTTCAGAGGTGTTTAGGTTGACTACAGCTCCATGACTCAGCTGGAGTCATATTATATGTCTTGGACATTTTCAGTGTTTATAAATTGCACAACTGCAAAACAAATGTGATAATTCTATTTGCCCTCAGTAAGCCTTGGATAAATTTTGTTTTTATTACCATTTGCATTCTACTTCTATTTAAGTTCCTGGTATGTATATTTTGTGTTCTGGTCTATTTACAAATCACAGATCCCAAGATTCTACTCTATCTCCAACCACCTCCTTCGTTGCTCCTTTTGGTGTGACAGATGGGGGTGACCCTGTGCAGACTTCCCGCAGCCCCAGTCCTATAGCACCATCTGTGTACCTGGAGGATGTATACCACAGTGGAGGCACTTGCCATCCCATCTTCCCTTCAAATGATGCAGTTTCATGTCAGTGTGACTGCCCCCTACATTTCACTGGCTGTTTCTGTGAAAAAGATAATCAATCTTTATTATTCTTCCTTATTTCTTTT
>JAQZBX010045295.1:0-21088 GCA_029593785.1 Cabassous unicinctus
AGTTTAACTCCTTAACTTTACTCATCATAGTTAGTTCATATCAGTGACAGCATACAATATCCATCCTTTGGTTTCTGGCTTATTTTATTAAACATAATATCTTCAAGGTTCATCCACATTGTCATGTGCTTTTTTCTTACAAAAGAATAGCATTCTATCATATGTATAAACCACATTTTGTTTATAGACAAGTGCTTAGGTTTTTCCCTTTTTTAGCAATTGTGAATAATGGTGCTATGAAAATCAGTGTGCAAATGTCTGTTTGTTTCTGTGCTATAAGTTCTTCTCTCTCTATTTTTTTTTTACACACAATTGAAATTTCTCATTCCCTACAGGATAATATACACTTATTATATTACATTAGATTGTCCTCTACTTACATCTCTAACTCCTTATCCTGCTACTTAATATATAACATACTTCATACATAACCCAGTATGAAGCAGGATAGTGTTATTGCTTCATAAACACATTAGTTATGATAGTTTCCATACTATTACTTACTCTGCTTTAATTTTTTCATTTTAAAAACAATTTATTAAAGTATATCATTCATACATGAACAAACATAAACAATAAGTGTATAGTAAAAGTCATGAACTTACAAAACAAATACATATGGCATCATACAGGGCTCCCATATATCACCCCACTACAAATAATTTGCATTGTTGTGAAACATAACAAATCATGAAAGAGCAATGTCAGAGAGTTAGGACCCAAAACAGGCCTTTGGGGATAACCAGAGATGTAGAGAAAAATATTTAACATTAAAGTTAGGCAGAAATTACATTTATTATGCCTGCAGACAGGAGCCAAGGCTGATCTAAAGAGCACTCCCTGTGCTGTGATTTTACTCTTGTTTAAATACCTAAGTTACTACTTAACATTTTCTTTGATTATGCATTAGGTTTTATGCATATGGATGAGCACATATACTCATGTTTAACATCCGAATTTCTTCTTATGATATTGAAAATGTTTATCCTTTGTTTTTCCATTTGTGTATTGGAAGCAGTTAAATGGTTTTGTAAGTTTCAGAGGTATACAGCAGACAGAATTTTGCCTGAAGACAAACTGTATTTCTTTAAACTGCCTATGATATGATTTTGTACTTGAATTGTTACTGATTTAAGTTTTTTTTGAGAATTGTAATGTATTTTTGGAATTCAGAGGGTGGAATGTAACCATTGGGGAATTTGTAATTATGAATTCCAAAAATATAATTGGATCATGCCTGTAATCTGATTTGTTAATCTGGGCATGATTGAATTATGATTAGGGCATTGACTGGGCCATGTCAGTCAGGAGGGCATTGAGCCCCACCCCCTGGTGGGTGGGGAATTGAATATAAAAGGCAAGGCAAAGAACAGAGTTGAAGCAGTCTTTTGAGAAGCAGTTTTGATGTTGGAAAGAAGGCCCCAAGAGAAGAGAAGCAAGCTGTTCGCCTGATCGTCTACAGCCGACCTTGTGGAGGAAACAGGAGATAAGCCCGGAGAGAAACGCAGCCCCGGGAAGAGAGGAGCCCCAGAAGCCTGAACCCTGGCAAACGCCGGCAGCTGTCTTGCTCTAACAAGTGGCAATGGACTGTGGTGAGAGAAGAAACCTAACGCTTTATGGCCTGGTATCTGTGGACTTCTACCCCAAATAAATACTCTTTATAAAGACCAACCCATTTTTGGTATTTCACATTAGCACCCCTTTGGCTGACTAATACAGTTGTGGTAATCATTAAATGAAGTATTTTGTAAAACAGAAAAAAAAATAGATAGTTATATAATTGTATGATTATTATGTTCAGGAAATCATGCTTGCACATGCATTGCATGATCATAAAAGGGGTGGATATTTCCACCCCTGTGTGGGAATTTTACTCTGTTAATTAAGCAAGTTGAAGTGAGGATGGCCAGGAACTTCTTCTGCACAGGCCCAGTCAACCAATTGTAGCTTGTTTTCATACTTCATTGCTTCAACAGGATGTTCTTAACCACCAAAAGTGAAATTTGGCACCAAGAGAGAGTTGCAACTCAATACCTTCTGATTCACATGTAATTCATTCCTTTGCATCCTAGCAACAAGGAGAGAAACAAGTTACATTCAGGTATTCGGTCATCCTTCATCCATCAAGAGTATTACAACTTAATGTAGTCCATATCTTACATTTGGTGTATTTTCCCCTAACCTAGCTTATTATTATTTTTTTCATAAACATATAAGGTGTACAATCAATGGCATTTTGTATAATCACAGAGTTATGTATTCATCACTTCAATCAATATTAGATCATTTTCATTTCTCAAAAAAACAACAAAAAACACAGCATTATCATACCCATATATTAGTGCTACTAATTACAAATCTTATGATATGCTTTCACCATTTTTATTCATTTCCAATTATAAACAATTTTTACCAATTCTCTACAAATTAATCATTAGCTTTCCATTCTCTAACCCTATTCTATTCTCTGGTAACTTCTATTTTAGCTATTAACTCCATGAGTTTGTTCATTATGTTTAGTTCATGATTGCAAAATCATACAATATTTCTCCCTTGTGCCTGGCATGCTTCACTCAAAATAATGCTCTCTAAGTTCATCCATGTTATCATATGCTTCATGATTTCATTTCTTCTTACAACTGTATAATATTTCATTGTGTGTATAAACCATAGCTTGTTTATCCATTTGTTAGTTGATAGACACTTGGGTTGTTTCCATCTTTTGGCAATTATGAATAATGTCATGATGAACATCAATGTGCAGATGTCTTTTCATGTCACTGTTCTCATTTCTCCTGGGTATATACCTAGTAGCAATATTTCTGGGTCCCATAGTAGATCTATATATAAGTTTCTTAGAAACTGTCAAATAACACAGTGACTGTACCATTTTACATTCCCAAAAGTGAATAAGCAATCTTTATTTCCCACATCCACTCTAACACTTCTAGTTTTCTTTCTTTTTAATAGTGGTGATTCTAATATGTGTGAAATGATATCTCTTTGTGGCTTTGATTTGCATTTCCCTAATAGCCAGTGATGTTGAACATTTTTCATGTTTTTTGCCATTTGTATTTCTTCTTTAGAAAAATGTCTATTCATGTATTTTGCCCACTTTTTTTGTGTTAAAGGATATCTTTATATTTCATGGATATTAGAGTCTTGACAAATGTGTGGTTTCCAAATATTTTCTCCCAAAGTATAGGTTGCCTATTTACCCTCTTCACAAAGTCCTTTGAGGTGCAGACATACTTAATATTGAGGAGCAGCTCATTGTCTATTTTTTTTGTTTTGTTTTGTTTTTTGTTTGTTTGTTTGTTTTTTTATTTTGTTGCTCATGCTTTTGGTGTAAGGTTTAAGAGATCCTAACCTACTACAAAGTCATGTAGATAGTTACCTACATTATCTTCTAGGAGATTTATGTTTAGGTCTTTGATCAATTTAGAATTGATTCTTGCATAGGCAGTGAGATAAGGTTCCTCTTAATTTCTTTTGTTAGTGGATATTCAGTTGTCACAGAAACATTTGTTACACAAACTGTTCTGTTCCAGAAAGGTAGGCTTGGTAGACTTATAAAAAAATCAGTTGACTACGAAGATGAGGCTTTGTTTCTGAAGTGTCAACTCAATTCCATTGATCAATGTGTCTATCATTATGCAATTAGGCTATTTTGACCACTGTAGCTTTATAATATACTTCAAGGTCAGGAAGCATGCGTCCTTTGACTTTACACTTCTTTTTGGCTATTCAGGACCACTTTCCCTTCCAAAAAATTTTGTAATTGACTTTTCTATTTCTGTAAAGTAGGCTGTTGTAATTTTGATTGGGAATGCATTGAATCTATAAATCAATTTAGGTAGAATTGACATCATCACGATGTTTAGTCATCCAATCCATGAACACAGAACATCCTTCCATTTATTTAGGTCTTCTTTTTTTAATTTTTTAAAAAAGATACTTAGATAACTTAAATTTTATGTAAAATATGCAGGGAATTCTCATAAGCCCCATTCCCCACTCCTTTCACATATTCCCAGAATAAAAACATTCTTCATTAGTGTGGTACATTTGTTCCAATTGATGAACACCTTTCGGATCATTGCCATGAAGCATGAATTAATAGTTCACATTGTAATTTACAGTCTATTCTGAACAATCTTCTAAATTATATAATGACCTTTATCTGTCATTGCAATGCCTTTCAGGACAACTCTCAAGACCTAAACATGCCCCTATATTATACCTGTTTTTCCCTCTCCATCCCTCAGAACCTCCAGTGGTCACTGCCTCCACAACAATGATAAAATTTCTTCCATTGCTGAATCACAAGTGTATAGTAGAATTCCTGTAAGTCTACTTTAGTCCTTCATTTATTCCCTGATCCTGAGGATTCTGGGATAGTGATGGCCACATCAAATTCCCATCATGGGGAGCTCTGCCACATTTCCTAATGGAACAGAAAGAGTTCCCTGAGTACAGGAGCAGTGACAAGGGAAGGAGGATAAACCACTGACAGGTCCATGATATTGATGACTATACTTTTGAAACTTTAATTTTGAAATTGAAACAACCTATTATTATAGGGTGCCTAAGATTTACCTCCTGAGAGTCTTTTGTTGCTCAAATGTGGCCTTTCTGTAAGCCATACTCAGCATATAAATGCCTTACCTTCCCCCCCAGTATGGGACATGGCTTCCAGGGATGAGCCGCCCTGGCATCCAGGGATCACTACCAAGCATCAACTAGGAATGCAACTGGAAAAGACCTTGACCAAAAGGGGAAAGGTAAAGACAAATTTGTTTATATGGCTAAGAGTCTTCAAAGTGAGTTGGGAAGTCATTCCAGAAATTATGCTTTTGCACATCTCAGCAGGATTTCATTGTCTGCTACAGTAAATATTGTCCCAAATAGCAGGGATCCTGAGGGCTCAGGAGACATGCAAACACTATAGGCAGGGCTGACAGCTCAGGAGCTTGGCACCCTGCCAATGGGCCCTTCTTTATATTTTATGCTCCCCAGTGTGACAGAGTTGTATTCAGTTGTGATTTCCCTACACATGGCTCTTCTGCCCTTTCCATTTGAACCTATAATTACTACCAGAGTTCGTAGGATTATTTCCAAGATACTTAAATCTTGAGGCTTTCCATGTTCCAGCTGGGCCCTGAATCTTAACACAGAGTTCCAACACCTACTCTCCACTTCATTGGACCCATCCAGGACAAATATCAATATGATGATGGCCAATGACCATCTCAAGGAACAGAGAGAGTATGCAACTGCAAGCAAGATAGTCCCATCCATCTGCCCCATGGGACCCTTCTTCTTTTTAAATGTAAGCTTTGATGGCTAAAAATTTCCCTGTCAGCACTAGCATTGCTGCATCCCATAAGTTCTGATATGTCATTTTTTCATTTTCATTTGTATTGAGATAATTATTTATTTCTCTCACAATTTCTTCTTTGGCCCACTGATTGTTTCACATGTTGTTTATTCTCTACAAATTTTCCCTTTTTTCACCTGTTGTTGATTTCTGATTTTGTTCCATTGTGATCAATGAAAGTGCTTTGTATAATTTTGATCTCGATGAATTTATTGAGATCTTCCTTATGACCCAACATGTGGTCTATCTTGGAGAAAGAGTCAGGAACTCTTGAGAAGAGTGAATATCTTGCTATTTTGAGGTGCAATATTCTGTGTATGTCTACTAAGTTTTGTCAGTTTATCCCAATATTCAATCTCTTTATTGATTCTCTCCCCAGATGTTCTATCCAATGCTGAGAGTGGTGTATTGAATTATCCAACTATTACTGTAGAGACATATATTTCTCCCTTTAGTTTTGCTAGTGTTTGCTTCATGTAACTTGGGGCATCCTGGTTAGGTGCATATATATTTATGATTTGTATTTCTTCCTGAATTGTCCCTTTTATTAATATATAATGTCCTTCCTTGTTTCTAATAACAGTTTTGCTTTTACAGTCTATTTCTTCTGATATAAATATAGCTATTTCAGCTTGTTTTTTGTTGACTGCATGTGTGGAATATCTTTATCCAGCCTTTCACTTTCAATCTATTGCTATCCTTGCAACTATGGTGAGTCTCTTCTAGACAGCATATAGATAGCTCTTATTTTCTTATCCATTCTGCTCATCTGGGTCTTTTGATTGGGGAGTTTAATCCACTAATATTCAAAGTTATTAATGTGCAGGCAGTTCTTACTTCACCCTATTTCACCTCTGGGTTTTATCTGTCATATTTTATTTTCACCACTCTTTTTACACATTTAGTTACTTTTACTGATATACTTTTCATCTGTCTTCCAAGATACTTTCTCCTCTCATTTCTTTTCAGGCTATAGCTCTCCCTTTGTTATTTCCTGCAAAGTCAGTCTCTTGGTTACACTCTTTCAGTTTTTATCTGTGAATATTCTCGAGTTGCCCTCATTTTTGAAAGACATGCTTGCCAGATATAAGATTCTTGACTGGTTGTTTTTCTTTTGTAGTTTCTTAAGTATCTTATACAACTGCCTTCTTGCCTCCATGCTTTCTGATGAGAAATCAGCCCTTAATCTTATTGGGTATACCTTGTATGTGATGCATCATTTTTCTCTTGCTAATCTCAGAATTCTCTCTTTGCCCTTGGCATTTGACATTCTGTTTAGTATCTCAGAGTTGGTGTGTTTGGGTTTATTTGGAAGGGACTATGTTGTGCTTCTTGGACATGGATATCTATGTCCTTCAATACTGTTGGGAAATTTTCAACCATTATTTCTTCAAATATTCTTTCTGTCCCTTTTCCTGTCTCTTCTTCTGGGATACCCATGACATGTGTGTTTGCACATCTCTTGCAGTCATTTTGTTCCCTGAGACCTTGTTCAATTTTTTCCAATCTTTTCTTTATCTGTTCTTTTGTATGTTTGCTTTTGAATTTCATGTCTTCAGGCTCACTGATCCTTTCTTCTACCTCATCAAATCTGTTGTTACATGCATGCAGTGTATTTTTTATTTCATTAATTGTGACTTTCATTCCCATAAGGTTTGCTATTTTCCTATGTATGCTTTCAAATTCTTCTCTGTGCTCACCCAGTGTATTCTTAATATCCTTAATCTCTTTAGGCATCTCATTGAATTTATTAAGGAGATTTGTTTTAACATCTATGATTAGTTGTCGCAGCTCCTTTATGTCACCTAAAGCCTTTTCTTGTTCCTTTGACTGGGCAATATCTTCCTGTCTCTTGATCTGAATTTTTTTGTTTGTGTCTTGGCATCTGGCTTACTAGATGTATTTATTTTGGGCACAGTTTCTTTCTTTATTTCAGGATTTTCTTACTCTTTTACCTTTGTTGGTTGTCTACTAGGAACTGAGAATGTAGCTAGCTGTAGAAGCTGATGCTGCCTGTATTTCCCCAGGAAATAATGGAGCTTCTCCCGTCTTTCTCCTCCACCAAGGGTAGGGATGGAGCCACAGCCATGTATTGTAAACCATACCATGCAGGTCAAGACCATTTAGTTGCCTGTAGAGACTGATGAAACTTCACTCCCCTTCCTCCTTTGCTGGGGCAGGGATGCTCTTGCAGGCACGGGCAGCAAACTAAGCCTTGCAGATCAAAACTGACTGCAATTGCCTAGAGAGACTGATGTAGCACCAGTCCACCTCCTCCAGTGACAGGGGTGGGGATGGTCTCTCAGAAGTGCCCAACAATTGAATCTTTGTGGTCTGAAAGCACCTGCCATTGTCCCGAGAGGCAGATAGAATACTGTACCTTCTGTCTTTTTAGGGTTGGGGGTGGAGTCACAGGTGCCCAACAGACCAGTTCATGCAGGCAAAAGCAGCTGCAGTTGCCAAGAGAGGCTAAGGAAACACCAACTCACTCCTATCCTATGGGGTTTTTGAGTCCCATGCACTTATCAAACTAGTCCCCATGGACTGAAAGCAGTTGCAGTGGCCCAGAGAGACTTAGGGGAAACAGCTTTCCTCCTAGCCTATTGGAGACAGGGATGGAGATACAGGTGTCTGAGAATCCAGTCTGGGCAGTCCGAAAGCACCTGCAGTTGGCTGTAGAGGTGGGTGCAAGTACCCCCAGCTTCCTCTCTGCCAGAGATGGGACTGGAGCTTAGGCTAGAGCTGCAATCCAATCTGGGTGGAAAGAAGCCAGCCTGTACAGTCATTGTGAGTTTCTATCAGCCCTGCTTTTCCTCATGCCATAGGTATTTTTAAAATGGCAGCCTATCATCCTCTTTCCAACTTGGACATGTTCAAACTTTAACTAAGCTTAGGATTATACTTTAGCCAACTGAATTTATTAATCATTAGCTAAATTCAGTGCCCAACCATCTCTAACTCTAACTTGTTGGGAAATGGAGATTCCAACTCCAGCCAGAGAATAGCTCCCAATGTTGCTTGTGCAGCCAGTGGAGGATGGGCATCTACCTCCATGGCATGGGCTGCTCTACTTATAAATTTTCAGTGCAGATTGGTAGTCTCCTCCTTCCATTCTTTCAAAGGTGTTTCAAGATGATTTTCAGGTCTCCTGGGACACCAAAACAGGTTCTTTAGATTGCTCTGGATGATTTCTAATTGCCCTGTAGGATGAGCTGACTCTTTGAGCAACATATTCTGCTACTCTGCTGCCATCTTGCCCCTCTCCCTCAGTCTAGGTCTTTTGATTGGGAAGTTTAATCCATTAACATTCAATGTTATTACTGTAAAGGTACTACTTCTGTCATTTTTTACTTTGGCTTCATATTTCCTATCTTATTCTTGGCCATCTTTCTATTTTTTTAGTTACCTTTTCTGATAGTGTTCACTTCTAGTCTCCTTCAAGCTTCCTTCTTGTGGCAGTTTGATATTATTTATAAATTCCAAAAAGATATATAGATTATATTCATACTGGTCTTTTCCTCTGTGCATGATAACCCTTTGATTATATTAGATTCAGCTAAGACATCTGATCAAGTTATGTAAAGATTAGGGCTTTGATTTAGCTACATCATTAGTGTGTGGCTCAGCATTGAGTCCCAGCCCCCTTGGTGAGCTGATAAAACAGACTCTCACATGTAAATAGATACACAGAGAAAAAAGAACACAGAGGAAGAGAGACAGATGCAGCCCTGAGAAGAGAGATGAGCCTGATATTCTACAGCTGACCTTGTGAAGAGAGCAGAGCATCTGAGCACAGAAAGTAATGAGTCCTGTGAAGAGAGATGAGCCTTATGCCAGCCTACAGATGAGATTGGAAAAAGCTGGGCCTATGGAGCCTTAAGAGGAAAAGGAAGGCTGAACCCTCACAGATACTACCTGCCATCTTGCTTCAACAAGAGGCAACAGTTTTTGGTGAGGAAGAAACTTTAAGTTGGACTCTTTAGAGATTTATAAATGTAAGCTTCTACCCCCAAAAAAACTACCCTTTATAAAAGCCAATAGATTTGTGGCATTTTGCATCAGCACCTCTTTTGGCTGACTAATACACCTATCTATTCTCTTTTCTGGCTGCAGAATGCCCTTTAATATTTCCCACAGAGCTGAAATCTTGCTTATAGTCTCTCTTAGTTTCTCTGTATCTGTGCATATTTTAAACACACAGTCATATTTGAAGGTCAGTTTTGAAGGACAAAGATTTCTTGACAGGCAGTGTTTCTCTTTCAGAACCTTAATTATATCATGTCTTTTCACCTCCATGGTTTCTGAAGAGAAATCCTCACCAAAACTTATTGGACATCCTTTGTATGTGATGTTTCACGTCTCCATTGATATATTCATAATTTTCTCTGCATTTTTGTCAATTGGCATTCTGAATATTATGTGTATTGGGGTATGTCTATTTGGATTTATTCTATTTGAAGTACACTGTGCTTTCTGGACAGATATATTCATGTCTTTCATGAGAGATGGGAAATTTTGGGCCATTTTTTCCTTAAATATTCCTTCTGCCCAGTTCCTCTTCTTTTTTCCTCCTGGACCTCCCATTGCCTGCATGCTAGTGTCTTCATGCTATCATTCACCTCTCTGAGCTGCTGTTCAATTTTTTCCACTCTACTTCATATCTTCTATCTTTTCTATTTCAGCTGTTCTGTCCTCTATATTGCTGATTCTTTCTTCCATGATTCCAAATCTGCTGTTTTGTGCCTCTATTATATTTTTAATCTCACATACTGTGCCTTTCATTCACATAAGTTCTGCTTTTTCCTATGCAAGATTTCAAATTTTTCTTTGTGCTCACCCAGTGTCTTCTTAATGTCTTTTATTTCTTTAGACATGTTGCCCTTCAACACCATAATTTGATTTAGGAGATTTGAATGAACTTCACTGATTAGTTGTTTCAAGTCCTGTGTTCCCCTTGCTTGATTCATATCTTCCTCTTTCTTAGTACAGCTTGTAACTTTTTATGATGTCTATTCATCCAGTTCTGATACTGAGTAGACTCTGGTGTTCAGTTTTATCTCTTGCCTAAGGATTTACTGTAAAGCAGCTGTGTGCTACCACAGTTCTTTGACTCTTTCTCCAAATTGATTTATATATTTGGGATTACCCCTCTTTAACTGCTCAAACCAGGGCTAATGATCCAGTAGTGAGGTCTAGGTCATCTTCAAGGGCATTAAAGATGGGGGCAGTAAATGTACCTGATTGCCTCTTTTATTTATTAATTCCCCCTTTCATGCAATTTTCTGGTCAGCCAGGAGAGGGTGCACATTGGCTGACCTCTCAATTCTTACCCCAGGTGTTGGGGAAAGCATGCAGTTTAACTCTGCATTGGGAGGTGTAGAAGCAATGTCCTCATGGCTGGCCATGCCTCACAGTTTCTCAGAAGCTGTTCTCCCTTGGGTGGCCATACCCTTCTTCCCTTGGCCTCCTCAGCAACAAGCTGAGGGCATTAGGAAGGGTGTTTGAGGAGGCAATTATCTTTATCTCCTTGTTGGCTGTCAGTTCAAACAATGTCTTGGCCCCATCCATACTGGAGGTGTGTGAAACCCTCCAATGCAGCCAACCAAATTTTCTGGCAACAACCTGAATTTCCTATAGCCTGAGGCCCTGCTTCATCCCTTTCCTATGGAAGAGGACCCCTGCAACTGTTTCAGTTTACAGCCACTGCAGCCCAGAGATGCTGCAGTCTGCAGATTGCTATTTGCTAAGAGGGTTGGAGATGGGCAACAGCTGTTACTTTACTCACAGGATTTTTCCAACCAGCTGGGACTCCTTTCTTTGCCTCTCTCTCTTCTGAGTGAAGTCTCCTCTTGAACTGGTTTCCTGATTTCCTGAGCAGACTTCCAGACAGCCTCCACCCATTTTCTAGCTTTTTTTCCTGGGAGAGAAGTTATCCCTGTGCCTCTCTAATCTTCTATCTTCCCAGAAGTCCCTTCCCCTATGTATCTTTGCATCACTCTTTTTCTCCAGAAATTTAAAAATTCTAATTTTACAATGTAGCACAGTAGAAAAACATACAAAAGTTCTTCAATTTATGCTGAATGGCTGAAGATATCTCATAGGGTTATAACAGTAACTTAATAGTATAAATTTTCTTTATTTCAAAGTTCAAACAGAAAACATAAACCAACTTCCAAGGAGAAGAACATTGGTCAAACTATAAACATGGGAAATTGACAAAAATCTGAGAAATAAAAAGAAAATCTAAAAAAGACTGTCTAAGGAATTATGGCAAAGGGACTATGTTAAACAGACATGCATATTTCCAAACAGTATTTCCTGGTTTAATCCTGTGACATGTAACTACCATAGAAATTTTTAACAATAAATATATATTTTTTATTAAGTCAAACAAGAGGTGTTAGAACAGTACATTAAGATCCTACTTATTAAAAAAATTCATCAATATATAGGTACTAGGCATATTTTTTTTTTGTTTATCCCTTACTTGTAGGGTTTTTTACAGTAACCATGTGTCATGTTGAATTATTTTAAAAGCAATCTATCTAAATAAATAAAATGTAAAAGAAATTTAGGAAACAGAAATTGGCTTATAGAGGTGGAAAGAAGAAAACAAATAGTAATGAGATCCAATACCTTGTACCAACATAGTACATGTCACAGGATTAATAGAGGTAAGATAAATCTCTCCCTAACTTTGATATTCTGGTTGTGCAATAAAAACCTTGCTGTGAATGAAATTCAATATATCTATCATTATGAAAGAAGACAATCTGAAAAATGAAACAAGAAAACTTATTGGCTTAGGTTTCTGGTAGATTTTCTATTTCATCAACATCACTAAAGTAGGCAAAGCAAAAACAAAATAAAAATTGTTATTTCTCTCAACTTCCTTCTTTCACTCTTTCTTTATATATGTACATAGACATGCAATCTGACTCTCCACTGGTTTATTAATACCTTCTTGCATTAAGCATAGTTTTCTGCACATCTTCACTTTTAATTGAAAAACTTAAAACAAATACCCTTCATTTATATGTTGCCAACATTTTGTAAAGTAAAGTATTGCACAGCATCTTCAATGAGTAATTTCCCAATTCAATTAAGAAGACATTTTACTAATTTCCCAATTATCACATGTTTGTTTAGACTTATTTAACTTTAA
Source organism: Cabassous unicinctus (assembly GCA_029593785.1). Lineage (NCBI taxonomy): Eukaryota > Metazoa > Chordata > Mammalia > Cingulata > Chlamyphoridae > Cabassous > Cabassous unicinctus. The sequence goes on from JAQZBX010045295.1 coordinate 12,546, forward strand.
TATAAATATATTAGTACAATTTGTATTACAATCTGCAAATGATATTTAAATGCAAATTTATCCATATTTAGGGGAAATACATCATAAAATTTGATGTTCTCTAACAAATGAAAAATAGTTACCGTAAGCAAAAGGTAAACTATACACCAGAGTTTTCAGAACTTAAGACATTATATGAATCAAAGTCAACCAAGAAAATTCAATTTGCCTTTAAGATGGCATTTGACATTACTAAAAAGCTTTAAAATGAATAAAGGTTACTGATAATCATGTAACTATTGAAAATGACCATAGAAATTTGATAGACCTACTATCAGTAACAAGAGAAGAAAGAAAAGAGACAAATCTATTTAGCTGTGTTTTGAACTGTTTCAGGATATGTCACAATCAGTTACAAATTTAAGAAAAGTAAATTTACAGCTTTCGTATTTTGCTTTTTACATATGAATTTTTTTAAAAAAGGAAAGGAAGATGGCAAATAAATATATTTCTTTTTCTGCAATTATTTATTTATTTATTTATTTATTTTTTATGTATTAGAAGAGTTGTGAGCTTATGAATCATCATGCATAACATATAGAGCTCCCATATGTCACCCCACAACCAACACCTTGCATTGTTGTGCAACATCTGTTACGAATGTGGTTTCGGGATAAAATACATGAAACCAATTTTTTTCATTTAAATTATATAAATCAAATTTAACATAAAATAATACAAAATTCAAAATTTAATCACATTACTAAAGAACTCAATATCACATTCCAAAGTAATTAGATTTTAATAATATGTAATGAAAGAATTCACATATTTTTAAAAATGAGCACACATTTTGAGGTATTAGCATTGTGCTTGGCATAAAGTAAGAACACAATAAATGCAATCATAATTAGTTGTTGCTGCTAGAGCACTTTAAAATGCAAGTCATTTGCTAATGTGTATGGCTTTTATCAACAATAACAACAACAACAATACCTTTCATTGTTGTGAAACATTTGTTACAAAATATGATTAATTGTAGCCCATTTCTTATATTTGGTGTATTTTTCCCCAACCCATCCATTTATTAATGCCTGCACTTGTATTATATATTTGACATAGTTCATGAGAGAATGTTCTATTTGTTCTGTTAACCAAAGTCCTTCTTCCACCACTGGATTCCCTTTGTTATACAGTACCATGCTTTGTACAATCCATTTAAAGTGTATACTCAGTGGCTTTCATTGCCATCCCACTTATGTTGTCATCACCTCAGTCAATTTTAGAATGTTTCATTATTCCAAAAGAAAAAATTCCATACCCCCTTTAACTTCCCTATTGTTTCAAAAATATTACAATATTACTATTAGCTATCATCTATAAGTTACATTACGTGTAATTTTTCTGTGTATCACCATATTCTTAACATTTTGAAATGAAGACCATTGTTATATTTATATTATTAGCCACAATCTTCATCCACCACTGAAATCACTCTTCTACATTCCATAGATTATTTCCTAGTTTCCTTTCAGTTGACATTTACATCCACAGACTACACCTTTTCAGCCACAATGCCATTTATAAATCAGCAGTGTTAGTTTTTTTGACTATAATGTTTTACCATCAAGTCTATTCATTTCCACACTTTTCCAATAAATTTCATTAAAAATTCTACATATTTTAAGCATCAGCTCCCATTCTCAAGCCACACTTTATTTCCTAGTATCCTTTCCTCTAGTGTTTACCATTGTGAGTTTACTCATCTTATTCAGTTCATTTAAAGAGACCATACAATATTTGTCCTTTTGTGTTAAACATTTCACTCAACATAATCAGATATCATATATAAAAAATGAGAAAAAATAACATAATGTCTCTCAACCTATCTTACCCATTTGACAACTCAGCATGAAGCCCCTATCCTATTGACTGAGCTTCCTTTCCTCCTAGTATAAAGGGTTTCTTGTCTTAAATAAATACTGTGCTTTACAGACCTAATGCTTCATTATCTAGAGACTTTCAATGGAGTCTTAGTTTACTGATTTGACACATTTCTACTTTTATAACTAATATTTAATGTTACATGTTTCTCTTTATTGTTCTTTACTTATTTTTACACATATTTTCATTTTCATTCAGTTAAGATATTTCTTAATTTCCCTTGAGATTTTCTATTTGACCCATTAGTTATTGATAAGAATATTGTTAAATCTCCAAATATTTGGGGTGTTTCCATATATCTTCCTGTCTTTGATTTCTAGTTCAAATCCACTATGGTCATAGGAAATAATTTTTATTCTTTATATTATTTTATGTTTACAAAGGTGGTTTATTCTTTTTTGCAAGAGTATAATGTAGCTTGTTGAATAGTCCATGTATACTTGAGAAAAAGGTGTATTCTGCTCTGGTATGGTTTAGTGTCGCATACATGTAAAATAGGTCAAGTTGCTTGTACTATTTTTCACACCATCTAAATCCTTATTGATTTTATATTTATTTGTTTTATCAATTATTGAGAAATAAGTATTGAAGTCTCCAAGTATAATTGCAGATGTCTCATTTTCTCCTTTCCAACCTATCAATTTTTGCATCTTTTATTTTGAATTTCTGATGTTAGTTGCGTACACATATAGAATTATGTCTTCTTGAAGAACTGACTACTTTCAGTATATACTGTCCCTCTCTATCCCTGACAATATATCCTGTTCTGAAGTCTACTTTGCTATTTATATAGCTCCTCCATCTTTCTTTGATTAGCATTTATATGGTATATTTTTACATTCTTCCAATTTTAATTTATCTATGTTTTTACAATTAAGTGGATGTCTCATAAACAGTATATTCTTGTATTTTGCTTTTTTATCCAGTTTGATCATTTCTGTCATTTACCTGATGTATTTAGTACACAAGTTAGCAATCTATGGGTGTAATGGTTAGGCTAATGTGTCAACTTGGCCAGGTAATTGTGTCCAGGTGTTTGTTCCAACAAGCACTGGGCTAATTGTAATACAAGAGCATTTATGGACTTCAATCACCAGAGAGTTTACTGCATGGATGGCTGATTACATCTGCATCAATCAGGGAGATTACATCCTCAATGGGTGGCGCTTTTATCCAATCAGTTGAATGACTTAAAAGGGGAAGTGATTTCAACATTCAGAGAGAATTTCCCAGCTTGTCGTTGGACAGGCAAATTCTCCCAGAAACTCATCAACTACCCGTTGTCGGACTTTCATCGGAACCACTGGTTTGCAGCCTGCCTGTGGAGCCTGGACTTGTGCATCCCCATGGTTGCGTGAGAGTCTTTTAAAATTTCATATTATTGACAGATATCTCCTGTTGATTCTGCTTCCCGAGAGAACCCTGACTAATACAATGGGTTGTGTGGGAAATGTAGTTTCCCACCTGTTTTTGCACTGTCTGAGCTAAGAATGTTTTCTCATTTTTAAATATTTGGAAAAAAATAAAAATAAGAACAATATTTTATGAAATGTGAAAATTACATAATAATCAAATTTCTCTGTCCATAAATAAGGTTTCATTAGAACACAGATACACTTTTTCATTACATATATCTTTGGTGTTTCTGTGCTAAGATGGTAGACTTGAGGAACTGCCACAGGTTTTTGTTTGGTATCATATTCTTTCAGCCTGAAGAACTTTCTTCAACATCTCTTGTAGGGTAGGTCTGTTGTATGTGTCTGTATGTGCCTGAGTGTGACTGTTTATTTCTGTAGTGTCTGTCTGTCCATATATGTGTGTATTTATACAAACTCACATATGGGGATTGAATCATGCCTCCCACACAAAGCATGTTCTTATCTGAAACCTGGGTCCTGTGGGTGTGAACATATTGGTAAATAGAACTTTTGAAGATATTATCAGTTAAGGTGACTCCAAACTGCATGATGGTTAGCCTAATCCAATATGACTGGAGTCTTTAATGAGCATATTTAGATGCAGTTAATCCAAATAACCTGTACTCTGAACATCACTTACAATGTGATGTTCCCCAAGGTCCAATCTCTTGCCCACCTCACTCCCTCTCTACATGCTCTCAGTGTCCACAGCCAAACCTAAGGCTTCAATTCAATCCATATGCCAGGGAGCCCCAATCCTTCACATTTAGCCCAGAATGCTCTCCTAAGCCATCTGAATTTCAACTTTGACTCTCATGTGTACACATATTAAAGATCTTCTCCATCTGAATGAATGTCCCCAACAATTCTCTAAGCCAGAAGCTGGAAGGTTTCCTTGACCACTCCCACTCTTTCACTCATCAATGTAATTAATCATGATAATATGTCAATCCTAAAACTTAAACACATTTTCTTAATTTCACCTCCTCCCTATTCCTGTTTCCATAGTTATAGTCCAAGATTTCATCACTTATAGCATGGATCATTGTCATAAACTTTCCCTTTGTTCTTTTTCCTATTTCCTGGTTTCCCTCCAATTCATCCTTTACACTGCTGCTAGGATATTTATAAAATTCAAATTAGACAGTGTTACTCATGCATCTAAAATCTTTCAATTGTTTATGTAGTCTGCACAGTAAAGTCCAAAGTTCTCACCATTTTATACCAGAAACTTAATGGCCTAGCCATGATACACCTCTGCAGACTTACACCCTTCCACCTCAGTGCTATCTTACACTAGAGGTCAGTATTTTACAAACTGGTTCTAAGTAGCAATTGTCAAGATATTAATAAAATTCTGGTCAAATAAGTTTGCAAATGTGAGGGAAAAGATTTAAACACAGCAATGGTTGTTGAGAATATCCAAGAAAAGAACAGAGACAGTAAAGTTTGAGTACCAAACTCCTGTTTTTCAGTGAATGCCTATTAACAGTTCTGGGAATTCAGTTTGGAAAATATTACAGATAGCATTTGGAACAACTTATAATAGTTCATATAATATGCTATAGTTCCTTGCTTCCTCATTTCTCACTGAGGTGCCATTAATTCATTCACTGTTAATTAATTAATTAATTAATTCAATAACATTCATTATGCAACTGTGCATGCTAAAAACAGCTATAGGCTGGACATTCAGAGGGAGAACATGATTTGTGTGAGCCAAACATGTAAATATATGAATAAAACCACCATTATAAATGCTGTTTGTTCACAGCAAACCATGGAAGGAACTGACAGTAACCTTGCCCCCTCCTTTACTTGGTTATCTTTAAGATAGGTGTCAGTTTTTCCTTTTATATATATGGAGGCTTAGCTGTTAAACATGCATATATTTAAATTAGTCATACCATTCTAATGTATTGACCCTTTTATTATGTAATGTCCTTCTGAATCTGTAGTAAAATTTCTTGCTGTAAATTCTATTTGTCTGATAATAGTACAGCTTTTGTATTCTCTAATGGACACTATTTGAATAGTATATCTTTTTCTATTACTGTACTTTCAACTGAGATTCATCTTTGAATGTAAGGTGTGTCATTTATAGACACTATGTAATTGGATTTTGCAATTTCATCCTGCATGACAATCTCTGACTTTGGAGTATTTAGACTATTCATATCAAATGTAGTTATTGTCATGTTTGGATATATATTTCCCACTTTGGGATTTGTTTTCTATATCCACTGTCTTCTGTTCTTCTGTTCCTTTTGACTGCCTTTGTTGTGTTAGATATTTTTACAGCACTATTAAAATTAATTTTAACTTTTCCTTTAGTTAGATTTAGGAATAGTAACTGAAAGATAAGAACATGTATACCAATTTATCAATTTCTACTTCAGATCAATGCTAAATTAATTTCAGGAAAATATTGAAAATTTGCTCTATTTTGCCTCCATGTCTTCCCCCTTTTCTCAATATTTATGACACTGTATGTTATTCATGTACCATATAACTGTGTAATTATTGCTTTATACAATCTTATGTTTTTTAAAGAAGTTAAGGCAAGAAATGAGAAAAAGTGTATTTAAGTAATATTTTATATTAACCCAAATAATTATAATTTCTAGTGCTCTTTATTTCTCCTTGTGAACTGGAGTTCCCAATGTAGTACTTATTTTCAATCTGAAATATTACCTTTAAGATTTTTGTAAGGCATATTTTGGTTGGTTGAATTATATATCCACAAAACAGACATGTTCTTATTCTTAATTTGTGTTCCTCTGCATGTGAAACTGTTTGAAAATATTACCCTTTAAAGGTGTATTATCAGTTAAAGTGTATACCTATTTTTGATTAGGATTTTCTAAGACTCTATTCTAGTGTGGTTTGAATGAACCAGGATTGACCTGAATTCATAATACTGGGTACTTTATAAGCAAAACAAACTTGCCCACAGTCAGTAGGAGAAAGCCAAACAAGGAGATGTAGGACATGACCATGTAATGAAAGGCTGCCATTGCCAGAATGCTACAACTCCAAGAGAAATCATGGTCTTGCTGACATCTTGATTTTGGACTTACAAGATTTAAAAATATAAAACAATAAATTCTAATCGAATAGGCCAACAAATGTCTGGTATTTGTCACAGCAGCCTGGCAAGCCAGGAAAGCATATTTATTAACAAAAAAGTCTCTTAGTCTTTGTTTATCTTGGATTATCCTTATTTCACTTTCACTTACTGGAAATAGGATTATGATTGTGAGTTTTTTCCTTCAATTCTTTGAATATGTCATTCCACTGCTTTGTGGCCTCCACCTGTGAATTTTATTGAGACTCTCTTCTAAGTGATGAGTTGTTTTTCTCTTGTTGCTTTCAAAATCTCCTTGCCTTTGACATTTGCAGTTTGACTCTGATGTGTCATTTGTATCAAATATGACAAAGCATTAGTATCCAGAGTATAAAAGGCTTCCCACAAATCAATAAGGGGAAGATTCTTCAATAAAAACCTTGGCAGAGGAAATAGAAAGACAAATTTCAGGAGAAAAAAAGAAATGGTAAATAAAAATGAAAACCATTTTGGAAAGTTATTTGGCAGTATCCTCAAAAGTTGAACCTACACATACACTCTGACTCAGCAATTCCACACCCAAAAGATATCCATACATATGTTCACCAGAAGACATATGAGATTTAGACCATCATTAATTATAAAATCCCTGTTTTAATTTCCTAGGGCTCCTGTAACAAAGTACAACAAACTAAGTGGGCTAAAACTACAAGTTCACTTTCTCACAGTTCTGAAGGTTACAAGTCTAAAATCAAAGTTTCGGCAGGGCCATGCTTCCATCAAATTACATAGTGTAGAATCTGTTTATGCCTTTTCTTGCTTCTGAGAATTACCTGCAATCCTTGGTGTTCCTTGGCTTGTAGCAGCATGGTTCCATCTCTGTCTCCATCACATGGCATTTTCTCTCTCTGTCTGTACCCAAATCTTTCTTTCTTATCAGGACACCAGTTATATAGAATTAGTGCCAACCCTAATGCAGTTTGTCCTCATGTTAACTAATAACATCTTCCAATACCCTGTTTCCAAATAAAGTCATATTCACAAGGCTGGGGATTAAGACTTGAACATATTCTGTTTGGGGAACACAATTTAACACACAGCATGTCACAAATTGGAAATAACCTAAGTCTGCCAGTAAATTGGATATATTCATTAAATGAAATACAGCAATGAAAAGGATTTTGACATTCCAGGTTTCCTTTGGTGAGATATTCCCATTTTGTTTGATAGGCACAGCTTCCAGTCAAATAATTGTTGAACACGTAATATGTCAGAGTCCCAGAGGATGGAGAATCAAAATTGTAAAAGTATGGGGACCCCATCTTTATCATTTTGCATCTTACCTTGTACATGGGGCAGTGAAGCCAACAATAGCAAAAATGAAACTATGGAATGCACCATAAGGTAGAGATTCAAGCCCAAATTTGAGCTTCCTCATCAATAAGATTGACAAATGGATGATTGGACTAAGAGATAGTGAGATTGGAGGGCTAAAACAGGAAATGAGAGGAGCTCAGATCTGAGAAAGACTCACCCATAAATTGTGGAGATGGTGGAGTGGATAGAGAACTCAAAGGCTTCAGCAGATGCCTTCTTCTATCTTATCTCCAGACACCTCAGCAGTGGCCCTCATATTCTGTTCTGATTGTTTTTAAAAAATGAAATAAGAAAATATATGCAGGAAATTAAATTTTTGGATCTTACACTTTTAGTAAGTGATTCATTAATGTGGTAACTTTCAACCCAAAAGCAAGGCTCATATAAGCAGAACAAGGTTTTTTAAAGAAAATAATCATATTGATTGGTACAGGTTAGCTTTACTTACTTGGCTTAGCCTTAATTTGGAGGAACTAAGCTACAGAAGAAAAAGGGAGCTGATGAGATATGATTGGTTGTTCTTATATTTCAGATTCTTGGAGAAAGAACACCTACAAGAGACAAGAACTTAGTTAAGCTTTGGTTTGCTGACATAAGCTTGGCATGAGGGACCTCATATTGGGCCTACTTAACTTGTTTATCAACTATTATACTTGTGTCTCTTAATTCTTTTGTCAATATAAATCCTTCCTAATTCCTAAGAAAAAGTAGAATGAATTCCTAATTATTCAACAAATGTATGTATGAAGCACCAAATG
>JAQZBX010045296.1:0-21095 GCA_029593785.1 Cabassous unicinctus
CATAAGTCTGTCTGCTTATAAGAACTAGAAAGAGGGAATTGTTTGGCTTATTGACTATGCCTGATTTAAGTTTGCATTAATATTTGATATCAATGCTTTGGCTTAAACAATGAAAACATTGAGATAAAAATTAAACTAAAGAAGAAATTTTATAGCATAAGACTAATTTTTCATAAAGGAAGATTGTATAATTTTACAATATGTTATTAGATTTATTTAGGTTAAAAATTATACTTTTAAGAAAAGGAGACATGGATGGCTGTATTTGAGAATGATTTTGAATTTGGTTTATAGGGAAAGATTTGTAATGAGAAAAAGAAAATTTAGTTGTGAAAGCCATGTGGTCGGATGTGGATGGAATTGAGGTAGGACTCCTAGAAAGTGTAAATCCTAAAAAAAGAGGAAACAGCAATAACAACAACAACAAACAGAGATAGAAGTATAAAATAATAAATTATGTTTCTTATTAACGAAATAAAATATGATCATATCCCAGGTATCCACCAACCGAAGAATGGATAAACAAATTGATGTATTCACACAATGGAATATTATGCAGTTGTAAGAAATGATGAAGTTGTAAAGCATATGACAACATGAATGAACCTAGAGGACATTATATTGAGCAAAGCAAGCCAGACACAAAAGGACAAATACTGTATGATTGTGTTACTATGAACCAAATATATTGTGTAACATATTGTATGATTTAAAAAATATGATCACATTTTAAAGTTGACATAAGATATGGCAAAAATTAATATTAAAGTTTTCTTCCATTTTACCAAATGTTAATTATTACTATTTATATATTCCCTTAATAATATCACCTAAAGTACAGGCCCACTTTATTGCTTCCTTTTATTACCATTTTCAAATGCATTTGGTCTCTAGACTTCTTAAGTCTTGTATATTCAATTATGTGGCCAGAGCAATGGACATAATTATTCTTGATTTGAGCCTTAGGTTACCAGTTTTAATCCACAGAGTGTCCCTTATTGGGGCAATATGTTCATCTTCTCTATTGATCTTGTCCCACCTATTTCTCAATGACCTATTCCTAAAGTGGTCTTTCTTCTTATTTATAAGAGTTAAGCTTCTCTGGGTCTCTCTGGGAATCTCTCCCCTCTGCAAAGATCGTCTCTTTTCATATTCCATTTTCTCCTTGATTTCTCACCTTGGTTTAAATCTCTCCCCTCCCTGTCACCTTTTGTGTTTCATATATTCTTCTCCTTCATCTTTGGCCTGGATTTTGGTCATCTTTTATTTCATTTTTAAAAGGTCTCCTGGATTTAACTGAATAGGGCTTGAGATATCAGCAAATGGAGGTAGGGAGAAAGGAACGTGACTATCACCAATCTCCCTCAAGTTCAATCATCAATTAGATAATCAATCAGAACTCTTACACTGGTAAGAGTGAAATAATACTCTTGAAGTTTAAAAGTCCTACCTAAGAGAACTCAGGATCTAGGAAAATACCTGTTAAGTTAGACTTAGGCTTCTTATGCCCAAGTCTAAACAAAGGTAACTACAAATTTGGCAGACCTAAAAAAAGACAGGAGGAAGCATTGAGTAGAAGCTAGTGGAATTTCCTTGCAATGTGTAAAGCTTTTTGGCATCTACCCTTAACCATATTCGATTTGGTGCGTATGTGTGTTTTGCATGGTAGGGATGATTGAAACTTGCATAAGCATCTAGGAATCCAAGAGCAGGGGAGTCCTGTGAACAAAGACTGTGAGTAGTTGGGGCAGAATGATGTGTTTGGGGTCACTATGCTACACAATTGTGGTGGATGCCATTCACATTGTCTTCCCTTGGGGTGTGTCTTGTTGTGGTATCAGACAGGTAGCTGGGGTAGGCTCACAGAACTCCATGAATCCAAACTAATGCCAGGATAGCACAATGAACCTGAGGGCCTGGGAGAAGAATTGAATAGAGCAGCCCAGCTAATTATGGGGTAAGCAGAATAATCTATGAGTCAAGATGGCAAAGACATATGTGGAGAATCTCTGTACTTGAGGAGCCTTTAGGATGGGAACAAGATATGACACAGTGAGCTATTGCCCATTGCTTGATGATTGAATGACAGCACTGACTGATAATACAGACAAGATTCTACCTCCTGCCTTTTTCATATGTTTGAGGAATACATACAAATGTAACATAAAAGCAAACTTCAAGTAAAGGGGTGGATGAGCAGAGGATTGACTGAGGCATTTGCAATTTGATACATTGGAGGATCTAAGTAGAAATTAAGTTTAGTTATTGAAAAATTTAAAAAAGTTACAATACATGCATACCCAATTTTGAAGACTGAAATTTGTAGCATAAACTCTGTCTGCTCTGGATGGGGCTATGTCATGAAAAGAGTGATGAGGTATAAGAAAAATCCTGACATGACAACTCTATCTTTAGTTAAAAGTGATTATTCTAGGTTTTTAAACTAAGACATAATAAAAACTGAAATACAGTAGCAAGGAAATTAAAAAATATGCTCATTCCATAATACTCACAAACTGAAGCTTTTATTGACAAGAAATCAGCAATCACCTTTCTGGTGGGAACTGCTTTGTGAGGCTGGTAGGACCAAGAAGGGAATTAAAATTAATAACAGATAGAATCCACCATGGAGGTAAATGTCTTGGTTGTTTTATACAGGTAATCATATATGTCAATTTATCTATAATATCTATAATGAAATTCTTAGACATGAGAAGAAAAAAAATAGAATAATTTTTATAGGATAGAAATTAAAGAGATAAGCTGATTTGGAATCAGATCATAAGAAATTTGATAACAAATAAGTTGAGCTCTGTATCTTACACTATATATCAAAGTTACTTCCCCAGGGATTAAAGATTTCATAAAAGTGATTAAAACCAAAGAAAAAGAAAAAAAGTATGAATGAACATGTTTATGATCTTGGGATGTTTGTGGGACCTTGACCACTCACTCAAAATAAAAGTTCTAAAGACAGAGAATTGGACTAGAAGCAGCAATAATTTATTTCTTTCTCATGAGAAAGGGTGCACGCCCAGCCTAAGGAAACTGGGGTGAGCGCCAGCGCTCAGTGTGAGAACAATGAATATGTGTTCAAGCTGAGGCAATTTCCCAGTTCCCTCCCTCCCTGCCTCACCCATTTCCCCATTGGCTGGAGCCTAAGGGCTTACACTATTAAACACAAAAACTAGCCCAATCATGGAGCGACACCCTTACTGATGTGAGTTTCAGGGAGATGAGCTACAGGTGGGGAGTGTAGGAATGTGGGGTTTAACTTGTTGCAATTAGGATTTGAGCAAGAATGTGGGAGGGTTAAAAAGGACCCAGACAGGAATGTGGGAGGGTGAGGTAGACGGAGCAGGGAAATCAGTTTGAGAAGAGACCACCTTTGTTCTGTTTCTCTCAGGATGGGAAAAACGTAGCTAAGCATAAAGTAATGGAAAACATCATAAAGAAAAAAATAATAGATGGAAACAAAAACTCTTCTATATGTATGATATGAATTATATTTACATTTGCCACAAAATGTGTGTTTCCTATAAATAGTGTTGTAGTTTGATATTATTTATGAATTCCAAAAAGATATTGATTATGTTTGTAAACTGGTCTGTTCCTCTGGGCATGATACCCTTCGATTGATTTAATTTCAAAGGCTTTACATTTACTTGATTAAATGAAAATTAGGCTTTGATTTGACCACATTATTAAGGCAACTCAGTTTGAGTCCCCGCTCCCTTTGTCTGCTATATAAATGGATACTCAATCAAGACGACAGAAGATACACAAAGGAATAGAGAGAGCTCCAAAGACAAGGCAGAGGAGCGTGCTTTGATCCTGGAGCCCAGGAGAGAGATGAGCCATTCGCCTGATAGTTTACAACTGACCCTGTGAAGAGAACAGAGCAGCTGAGCCCTATGCCAATCTATAGCTGAGATCAGAGGAAGCTGGGCCCACTGAACCTTAAGAGGAAGAATGAAGGAAAGACCAGGCAGACATCGCCCGCCATCTTGCTTCAACATGTGGGAATTGACTTTGGGTGAGATATCAACCTTGAGTTGGACTCTTTAGAACCTAGTAATGGTAAGCTTCTACCCCAAATAAATACCTTTTATAAAAGCTAACAGATTTCTGGTACTTTGCATCAGCACCACTTTGGCCGACTAATACAAATAACAATGCATTGTTATCCTTAATATATAATGTGCTACTATGACTAAATTAAACTTAAAAACCCAGTAGAATATTGATTAAATAAAAAAGAAATTCAAACAACTCATAGAAATAGGGAAAATATTAGCATTATTAGTGATAATAATCAAGTTAATTAAATAATATGCTTTATTTGACAAAATCATCAAGATTTAAAACAATGATACCTGTGTTTTCAAAGACGTAATGCCATAGGCACCCTCATCCACTGCCATTAGAAGTATGACTTGGGATAAATATTTTCTTCATTGTGAACTATGTTCCTAGTAACTAGCATGGTGCCTGGCATAATTGATGCTCAATATGAATTTGTATAATAAATTAACTCTTTGGTAAAAAGTGAAAAGGACCTTGAAATTTTGTAAGGTCTTCCATTAATTCCAGTTTTTAAGAATGCATCTTGATGAAGAAACAATTTCTGTGTATTCATTAGAAATGAAGCTGTTGGAATTGCTAATTAATTTTTTCAAACAGGAATGTAAAAGAATGTGAAAACTGAAAATTTTAATTCTCAGTGGACTCACATCTCTTGGAAAAGTTATAAAATAAAATTAATGATGTTACAGACAGTGTAGTTACTACTACAAAATCATAGACTCGAAGAGAAGAGTGGACAAAGTTGGAAAAAACAAGAAATAGACATTTTAGGGGTAGGTTAGTAATAGTTAGGAAGGTTACCAGGAGAAAAATCATTGGAATAGGAGAGGACAAATATTTTGAAAATTAAGGCATTGGGTGAACATAAAGTATATTTATTGTTTCTAGATCATTCCCACAGCAGCCTTTCCCAGAGTCCTTGTCATTATCCTGAAACAAAAAAATACAAAGTACACCAATAAACAACTATTTGCCAGAGCTCTGCTGGCCTTTAGCTTGTCTGTGGTTTCCAAACATCTTTTGTTATTTCATGTTTTGTTCATCTTTAGCTATGTATCATGCAGATCCCTGGGCCAGGCATTTTTCTTGGTTGGGCTTCCAAATTTACTCAGGCTAACATTGTGGAAATTTGTAGGTTGTCAGGCAAATTTGGGACTACCTCTCCTCCATAAAATTTACATTCTTCTTCTAAAGTCAAAATGCCCCTCTGTACTTGGCAGGCACCCATATTTTCAATTCATTTCTCCCTTCATTATCTAACGGTGAACTTGAAAATTGCTGCACAAATGGAGCTACAATGTAAATTATCACTTAAAATTCTCCTTGTTCTCTCTGAATTTCATGTTACATTTTGGTTTCCAAACTCTTACTCTGGGGGAAAATAGAATCATTGCTTATTTGCTTCATCATTCTGTATGGTACCAACACAGATGGCGTATCCTATGTCTCTCTAGCTTGATCATTAATCCTGTTTCTCACAGACCCTACACAAATCTCTCAAGATTTGGGTATGTGCTTTGTGTACTTCTTTTATCAAATATTTTTTTGGCCCAAATGCAAATTCCTTGTGGTTTCCAAAACCAAAGCTATATTTTATGGAGCTATTCACTCTGCTTGTGATGGCATTCTTTATGTTTTCTGCATGGAAAATTTCTATGCATCCTTCAAAGCATGGTTCAACTATCCTTTCCTCTGTTCCTTTCTTCTGATTTCCATCCTAATCAAAGCTGATTTTTCTATCCTTTTAACTGGTACCAATCATGTTATATGTTCTAGTTTAGCACTTTCTCTACTGCATTGCAATTATTTGTTTAATATATGAATGCCCAAAAGGCAGTGAGCTCCTTGAGAGCAAAGATGACATTTTATACATCTTTGAATCTCTTAAGTTTATCACTCAGTGGACACTCTATTAATATACCTTTTAACTGAGTGATACAGTAGCATTCCTTTAAGCATGCTTTATGTATAACAAGTCCTTCCAGATGTTTCATGAAAAAAATATTTTGTGATCTCAAATAAGTTTGTGGACCTTTGAATATTCTTAACTCATTTGATGGGATTTAGCCTCTTAAAGACTCTGAGAAATCTTATATCAAAGAATAATTTTACTTAACTCAGTATCTTCCAAACAGTTTGATTAGGTAATATCTATTCACCTCCCAGAGAACTAGAGCAGGAGTTGGCAAACATTTTCTATAGTAATATATATATTGAATATTTTAGGCTCTGGGTGGCCTGCTGTTTCTGTTACAGCCACTTAACTCTGCTGCTGTAGAAGAGTTGTCTATGGAAAGCATACATAGACAATAAAGGAATGAATGAGTATAGCTATGTTCCAATAAAACTGTATTTACAAAAGCAGACAATGGCCAGATATAGCTTGCAGGCTGTAGTTAGCTGATCCCTGATCTAGAGTTTTAAGGAACACACTTCGAAGAGGACTGAGTTTAGCCTTGAGACATATAAGTGTAAGTCATTCTTCAGCCAACATTCAAATTCCTAACTTACAGTATTTGAGAGTTCTGTAAAGTTTTCTTCAACCAGCACCTATTCTTGAGCATACTTTCTTTAATTCTGAAAATTATGTTGTTCAGCCAAGTAAGGACTTAGTGAAGATAAGCATAGGACTTATTTCCAGAGAAATTAATTTCATCAGAACTTTTCCTTTGGGGGGAAAACGGAGAAACTCTATGAACAAACTAGGGCTGCTGTTCTGAAGAGATCCCAGGATGCTTCTCTACCTTCTAAATAACACATACTCTTTATCAAAGGAAGTTTTAGAGATAATGCCTTAAGCAAGACCCTCACATATTGCAATTATTTCAATTTCTAGTAAAGCGAGATGTAAAGAAAGTCTGGTGCAGGGAAAGACTTTGGGTAGGTGGAGTAGTTTTGTCAAAACAAAGCACATAGTACAGTATCTAAAGCAATTAAGCACAAGCCCCAGCCAGATGGAAGATCTCCAATTAAATACATAGAAAATTAATTTGACTAAACTCAAATGAGTAATTCAATTGTATTTAACAAATTGTGATGCCGATTGCCTATTAAATAAATTCTTGCATATAAACAATTCAAATATTTATTGCCACAGACCTACAAGTCCTCAGAGTTCACCTGTTCCTTCCTCCAGCCTCCCCCCTAGTTCCATGGATAGTCCAACGCAAACCCCCCACCCTGCTCACCCTTGCATTCCAGCACCGTTGACCCACTCACATCTCTGCACCACTATCACCCCCATCTACTGCCAAACCACCCCTTCCACCTTATCATAGGTTTTGCCCATATTAAGCATTAGCTTACCACACTCTACTCCTTTTCTGTCTCCGATAACCTATCTTCCAGACTCTAGCTCTTTGTACGTCTGCTTAATTTGCTAAGGTCATATCAGTGAGATCATGTAATATTTATCCTTTAGTGACTGGCTTGCTTCACTCAATGTAAGGTCTTCAAGATACATCCACGTTGTCCTATATGTCAATACTTCATTCCTTCTTACAGCTGAGTAATATTCCATTGTATGTATATACCACCATTTGCCTATCCATTAATCTGTGATGGACACTTAGGTTGTTTCTAACTTTTGGCAATAGTGAATAATGCCTTTATGAATATTGGTATGCATATATCTGTTCGTGTCGCTGCTTTCAATTCTTCTGGGTATATACCCAACAGTGGGATTGCTGGATCATGTGGCAGTTCTAGAGTTAGCTTCCTAAGGAACTGCCAAACCATCCTCCACAATGGCTGCATCATTCTACATTCCCACCTGCAGTGAATGAGGGTTCTCTTTCCTCTGGATCTTCTCCAACACTTGTAGTTCTTTGTTTTTTTAATAGCCACCAGTCTAATAGGTGTTAGATGATATCTCATTGTTTTGATTTGCATTTCCCTAATATCTAGTGATGTTGAGCACTTTTCATGTGCTTTGTAAGCATTTGTATTTCCTCTTTGGAAAAGTGTCTATTCAAATCTCTTGCCCATTTCTCAAGTGGGTTGTTTGTCTTATTTATTTTCAAGATATAGGATTCCTTTACATATACTGAATATTAGGCCCTTATCAAATAAATAGTTACCAAATATTTTCTCCCATCGAGTAAGTTGCCTTTTCACTTTCTTGACAAATTCCTTTGAAGCACAAAAGATCTTAATTTTGAGGAGGGCCCACTTATCTATTTTTTCTTTTGTTGATTAGGCTTTGGGTGTAAAGTTTATGACACAATTTACTGTTACAAGATCTCGTAGATGCTTCTCTATATTATCTTCCCTACATTATCTTTATGGTCTTGACTCATATTTAGACCTTTGATCCATCTTGATTTAATTTTTGTATGTGGCATGAGATGATGATCCTCTCTCATTCTTTTGGATATGAATATCCAGTTCACCCAACACCATTTGTTGAAGAGGCTATTCTGACCCAGTTGAGAAGGCTTGGTGGCTTTGTGGAATGTCAGTTGACCATATATGTGAGGATCTATATCAGAACTTTCAATTCGGTTCCATTGGTCAGTATGTCTATCCTTGTGCCAATACCATGCAGTTTTGACCACTGTAGCTTTAAAGGCAGGTAGTGTAAGTCCTCAAATTTTGTTTTTCTTTTTCAATATGTTTTTGGCTATTTGTGGCCCCTTGTCCTTCCAAATAAATTTCATAATTAGCTTTTCCAATTCAGTAAAAAATGCTGTTGTAAATTTTATTGGATTGCATTATATCTGTAAATCAATTTGGGTAGAACAGACATCTTAATGATGTTCAGTCTTACAATCCATGAACATGAAATATTCTTCTCTTTAGGTTTTCTTTGATTTCCTTTAATAATATTGTGTATATTTCTGTGTACAAATCCTTACATCTTTAGTTTATTCCTAGATATTTGATTATTTTAGTTTCTATTGTAAATGGAATTTTTTTTTCTTGATTTCCTCCTCAGATTGCTCATTATTGGTATACAGAAATGCTACTGATTTTTGTGTGTTGATCTTATATCCTGGCACTTTATTGAACTCATTTATCAGCTCTAGAAGCTTTGTTGTAGATTTTTCAGGGCTTTTTACATATAGCATCATGTCACCTGCAAACAGTACAATTTTTAATTCTTCATTTCCAGTTGGAATGCCTTTTATATCTTTTTCTAACCTAAGTGCTCAAGCAAGCACTTCTAACACAATGTTGAATAAAGGCAGTGACAGTGAGCATCCTGGACTTCTTTCAGATAATAAAAGAAAATCATTTTGCATTTTATCATTGAATATGATGTTAGCTGTGGGTTTTTCACATATACCCTTTATCATGCTGAAGAAGTTTCTTTCTATTCCTATCTTTTGAAGTGTTTTTTATCAAGAAAGAATTTTGTATTTTGTCAAATGCTTTTTCTGTATCAATAGAGATGATCATGTGATTTCTTTTTTCAATCTGTTAATAGGGTGTATTGCCTTGATTGATTTTCTTAAATTGAACCATCCTTGCATACCAGAGATGAAACCCACTTGACCATGATTTATGATTTGTCTGATGTGTTGTTTAATTTGATTAGTAAGTATTTTGTTGAGGATTTTAGCATTCATGTTCATTAGGGAGTTTGGTCTGTAGTTTTCTTTTCTTGTGGCATCTTTATGTGGCTTTGGTATTAGGGTGATTTTGGCATCAGAGAAGGAGGTAGGCAATGTTCCTTCCACTTCTATTCTTTGGCTAGTTTAAGCAGGATTGGTGTTAGTTCTTTCGTGAATGATTTGTAGAATTCCTCTGTGAAGGCATTTGGTACTGGGCTCTTCTTAATTGGGAGGTTTTTGGTGAATAATCCAGTCTCATTACTTGTGATTGTTCTGTTGAGTTCATCAATTTCTTCTTCGCCAATGTAGGCTGCTTGTCTTGTGTATTTCCAGAAATTTGCCCAGTTCATCTAAATTATTCATCTTGTTTTCATACAGTTTTTCAAAGTATCCACTTAATGATACCCTATTTCTGTGGGATCAGTGGTGATATCCCCTCCATCATTTTTTATTTTATGTATTTGCATCTTCTCTTTTTACTTCTTTGTTAGTCTAGCTAAGGGTTTGTCAATTTTACTAATCTTCTCAAATAACCACCTTTTGGTTTTATTAAATTTTTTAGTTGTTTTTTTTTTTAATTCTCATTTTCATTTAGCTCTGCTCTAATCTTTGTTATTTCCTTCTTTCTGATTGCTTTGGTATTAGTTTGTTTTTCTTTTTCTAATTCCTACAGGTGTGCAGTTAGGTCTTAATGATTTTAGCTCTTTCTTCTTTTTTAAAAATAATTTTGTCATTTTGAGAATGTTATATAAATGGCATCATACAGGATGTGACTTTTTTTAAAAGGTTTATTTCATTTTATTTATTTCTCCCCACCCCCTCATTGTTTGCATTTGCTGTGTCTGTTAGTTTTCTGCTGGTCTTCTTTTTTTAGGAGAAACTTGAACTGAACTTGGGACCTCCCATGTGGGAGGGAGGCGCCTACTCGCTTGAGCCACCACTCCCTGCTTTGTTGTGTCTCTCATGTTTTCCTCCATGAGTCTCTTGTTGCATCAGCTCACTGGCTTGCTCGTCTTCTTTAGGCAGCACCGGGAACCAAACTTGAACCACCCATGTGATAGACAGGAGCTCAGTCACTTGAGCCACATCCACTTCCCTCTTCTTTTTTTAAATATAGGCATTTATGGATATACATTTCCCTCTCAGCACTGCTTTTGCTGCATCCATAGGTTTTGATATGTTGTGTTCTCATTTTAATTCGTTTCAAGGTAATTACTGATTTCCAATTTCCTACTACTATGGTGGGAAAGTTCTTTTAGCAAATGTGACAGTTGAGAATTATTGGTGCAGGGCTTTGTGGGTAGGGGATATGTGGGATAGGGTAAACCTGGGGCATGCTCCTATGGAATATGAATGTATTCATCTTGTCATAGGGTATTATCTCATGGGTGGAGACCCATACAATAAACAAGAAAATATTAAACACGCATCCTGAGGAGCCCTGCTGGGTTCTCAAATAGAGGAGCAAGTGTCTCTCAAGATCATAGCCAATGCCTAACAAAAGAACAATAAGTGAAGGCATGTAACTATGAACTTTATTCTTCAAAATTTGCAACCTAGTGGTTACCATGGGTTTTGAGGGGAGGGGAATGGAAGAATGGATGGAGCATTGGGCATTTTTAGGGCATTGGAATTGTTATGCATGATCTTGCAGTGATACAGGTCATTATGCATTTTGTTAGAACTTATAAAAGTGCATAGTACAGAATGTGAACCATAATGTAAACCATTGAACATAGTGGCAATGCTTCAATATTTGTTCATCAATTGTAAGAAATGTACCATACCCATGAAAGATATAATTAATAGGGGTAAATGTGAGAGGGGGAGGGGGTTTTGTATATAGAATCCCCTATATTGTATATGTTGCTTTTCTGTTTCCTAAAGCTTCTTTGAAAGTAAAGTGGGAAAAAAAGTAAGACACTGGGGAAACACACAGAAGATATTGTCACTGTACGTAAAAGATAACAGATCTTACAAAAATGAAAGACACAATGCAAAAAATTATTTATATATACATTTTTTATTTTGTTATTATTTATTTATTTATTTGACTCTGTTTTTGGGTTGGTTTTGAATTGCAAAACAGTCACAACTGTGGCAGGGAAGGACCATTGGTGCAGGGTGTTGGTGGTGGGGGTATGTGTAGGGAGGTGTGCACCTTGGTCATGCCTCTATGGAATATGAATGTGTTCAAGTGGTCATGGATGTTGTCTTGGTGGATGGTAACCCACACAATAACCAAAAGAATATTGAATTCCCATCCTGGCGAGTCCTGCTACATTCTCTAATAGAGTGGCAAGAATCTCTATGGTAAATGGGCAGTGCCTAGCAAAGGAGGACAGACCAATATGTCAGGCCCTTGATATTGATGCTTATACTTATGAACCTTGTTCTTGTGAAATTGAAACTTAGCCTAGTGTTATATATTGCCTAAGAGTTACCTCCTGAAAGCCTCCTTGCTGCGCAAAAAAAATGTGGCCTCTTTCTAAGCCAAACTCAGCATATAAACTTACTACCTATCCTCTGGCATGGGACATGACCCCAGGGATGGTCCTCCCTGGCACCGAGGGATTTTATCAAGTGACAACTACTGGTGCATTTGGAAAAAGATCTTAACTAAAAGGAGGAAGTATTAAATACAAATGAATTTTTATGGCTAAGCAATTTCAAGGTGAGTTGGGAGATCATTCCAGAGGTTCTGCTTATGTGTGTCTTAGTAGGATCTTACTGATTGCCACAGTAAACAATGCCTCAATCAGGGGGACTCTTAAGCGCTCTAGAGACATCTGGCCATTATATTCAGGGCAGACAACCCCAGGAATTCAGCACCCTGTCAGTGGGCCTTATCTTGGGTTATATGATTACCTATATCCCCAATATATCGGTGTTGGACTCATTTATAATTTTCCTACACATGGTTCTTATGTCCCTTTTATTTGAATCTATAATTAGCACTATACCCATTAAATATATGTCCCAGAGACAAATCTTCCTGCTGTTCATATGCTGTTTGATCCCAGAATCTCAGCAGACTTGCAGCCAACACCTACTCTCCAGTTCATCAGACTCATCCAGGACAATTAACAAAAAGATGATGATGGAAAACGCCCATCCCTCAAAACAGAGAGTATCTACAACTGCAAGCGAGACAGTCCCATCCATCGGCCCCATGGGATCTAATCCGGAAGCAGAGTGGGCATCACCATCCTCAAATCCTCAAGATTGAGGAATGAACAAACATAAAGTGGGAATGCAATATGGACTTAAGTAGACTTATTATTCTAGTAATGGAAGACCTTGTAACATTGATATGAAGATAGTGTTCATCAGAGTTTCTGAGAAGAGAGAGAGAGGGAAGAATAGGTGTAACATGGGACATTTTTGGGATTTTGGATTTGTTCTGCATGACATTGTAATAGATGCAGGTCATTATACATTTTGTTAAAACCTATAAAATTGTGCGGTGCAAAGTGTAAACCATAACTATGATGTAAACGATAGACCATGGTTAGTAGCAATGCTTCAATATGTGTTCATCAATTGTAACAAATGTACCACACTAATGATAAGTGTTGTTAATGGAGAAAAGTGTGTGGGAGGGTGAGGTATATGGGAATCCCCTATTTTTAATGTAACATTTATGTAATCCTAAACTTCTATAAAAATAGTAATAATAAAAAACTAAAAAAAAACAAATTATCTTTTACTGTAAGAAATCCTTAAGAACATGGAAACTCATACATTACAATGTTAGGTGGCAAAAATAAAGTGCAAAAAAATATTTATTGCCAGTTATTCAACCCCAGTATAAGTTATTATTTAGTTGAGGTCTACATACTAAGCATCTTTAACCTTTAAATCTTTGGTTAAATCAATATTTCTGTTTCCCAGTTTGTTTTTCATCTTTCCTATGGATCTTTCCATTTAAACTATGTATTTGTCACAGTGAGATTCCTGAAAATAAATTTAGTATTCCACAGTTATATAAACAGGGGCCATTATTTTATGGGTTTTTGATACGTTGTTTGTTTACTCAGTTCCCATATATCTATGGCCTTTGCATCATTGCCATCTGGTTCTAAAATTCATCTAATTTGATATCCCATGTTAACCTCTGATATTCTTTCATGTGACTCATTTTCTGGTTTATCCCTGCTTTTAAATTTAGTGTATGTACTGCTGCAGGGGAACTCAAATATACTTAGTTTCCAAATATTTTGATCCCCATATAATATTTGTATTTTTAAAAAGTGAAGTGATTTAAATTTTTTTCTGCCTAGAATTCTAGTTTTTCTCAGTGCTTGTCTATTTCTTCCTATTAACAGTATTTATCTTCCCACTACAGAATAAACCATCTACTCCCCATTTTGTGTGAAGAGCTGGATTGTAGACCAGACTCTAAGCCCGTTCATGGCCACCAGGCTGAAGACAAGAACAGAGAATAAGAGATGGTCTGAGCTCTCTTTCCATGCAGTGATACCACCATACCCTTGTGAAAGGTAATTCTATTTATGTCCCAAATTCTGTCTAATCATATTTTCCTTTCATCAGTGTCGAGAGTTCAAAAGTGATCACTCCAACATTGCCACTCCAATTTTGCCACTCCCATGGGGTGGGAGTGGAAGGTTTGGCTTTCCTTTATAGAATGTGAGGAAATAGAGGTAAGTGATTCATTCCCCTGTAATGAAAAGCTGTTTTCTTCTGCATATCTTGCCTTGGCCACATCTGTGATTCTCTACTTGCCTCCTGTAGCATCTGCTTTGAAATTGGTTATCTAGATCTGGGTTCCAAAGTTTTCCCCATTTCACATTCACAGGTGAGCAGCACTATGAGATGATGAGAGAATTTAGTATGGGGCTTCAGGTTTTCATTTGTAACATAATTTCCAAATTTATGTCTGCAACTATGGAGTAATTGCTCCCCTTATCTCCACCTTTTACCTTCTTGCCAATTGTGATATTTGTGATATTTAATCATCATGATTTAGCATGCCATTTTCATCTTAGCCTCCCTGACTTAGCTGCTATTTTCATCTGTTTCAGATACTCCTCCTGCCTCACCCCCACTTAAGAATGTATTCCATGGAGCCCATTCCTTGGGTTCCCCTCTGATAATCAAGCTTTCCTCTTCATGAAACTGTTAAACTTCAAAATTGCCATGAAGAGAAAAAAATGAAACAGAAATGGAAAGAACCAGAAAAACTATGGTTAAAAACAAGCTAAAATCTAAAACAAAAAAATTATCTTCTTTTAATATGCCCTGTATATAGTCTTACGATGTTATGTAACTTGGAATGGAAGTTCTGAGAGGGCAGAATATTATAAAATGTTTTACTCAGTCAAGAAAAAAAATCTGAAAGGTTTGGATAAATATGATTTCAAACTGCTATAAATTTATTATACAGAAATAGAACAAAATATAGTCATATCTAGCTCCAAAGAGGTGGGAAATGTAATTTTTGCTTCAGGTAGCAATGTGTTGAAGTAAATTTAGGGTACAACTAAGAAAGAAGGTGAAAGTAGATATTTGGCAAATATCTAGCAGTCTCTAACACAGCTACAAAAATTACTTGATTTACTGCTACTTTTAAGCAATAGGAATGAAAATGTCAATGTAATGATGATCCCCAACTAGAAGTACTATTGACTATAGTTGTTAATTACACAGTACCCAAATGTGTTTCATGACAGGAATGAAATGTATGGTGAGTTTCTACTAATTGTAATGAAGAGAACTTCAAGAATGTTTTGATTGTCTTCTCTGTTTTTAGTTTGTGATGAAAAGAACAGCTATAAGACCAAAAAACATCTTTTAAGTTTGCTTCTTGACAGAAGACACAAGATACCTTCTATAAACTTTGATACAGAAAAGAATCCAATAATCTTAGCTCATAAACATGTATTTCTTTTTTTTTCCAGCCTGTGACTTGCTTGTTCCCCAAGCTTGTTCTTTGTAAGTACTTTGTTTTGACACTAATGAATGATATTTGATATGGAAACAGCCACCAGAAGAATATTATCCCTCTGCATAACCATTAAAAATCTCATCCTAAAGCAAAACTCTTTGAAAAGATACCATATTCTACCCTACCCCAACTCTTAGGGCCTGAAATTATAGGCTGAAAAGCATAGAAAACACAGATCTGCCTCCATGCAAATATCTAATGTGCATTTATTTACCTAAAATTTTAAACTTCCCATTTTCTAGAAAAAAATAGAACAAAGCTTTGGATAGCATTTGGTTAGTAGTAATATTTTGAGGATGCTCTTTAATCATTAGTTAAAAATGTTTCACAACAATGCAAGGTATTGTTGGTAGGGTGAAGTATGTGAGCCCTGTATGATGTTATGTATGTTTTGTAAGTTCACAACTATTACTATACACTAATTGTTTTATATGTTAATGTATGAGTGATATACTTCAATAAATTAAAACAAAAAACAACAACAAAAAACAGAGCCTGCTAAATAGTAAGCACTACAGAGTAAAACAAAACAAAACAAAAAACCCTTGGCTCTCCATTTCCCTTTAAATATGCTTTGATTTTAATGGAAACCAGTGATGGAGTATGATATTTTCCACACAACAGCAGTAATACATTCTGTGATAAAATTTGGGGAAGGATTATTAGGATAATAGTTTATTGTATTCTCTACATATCATTTATATGCAAAAATATTTATTACAAGCCACTGTTCAAAATTTTAAGGGACATATGGGATTCAGGTTGTGATTTTACAAAACAATCATGTGTAAAATACAGGATTCCCATACACTACCGTACTACCAACACCTTGAATTGGTGTGGATCATTTGTTACTAATGGTGGTAGCACTTAAAAAAAAATAATTTCACTATATTTTAACAGTAGTTATCTTTGTTACAATTGATGCAAGATTATTAAAATAATTCTATCATCTGTTATTTACATTAGGTGTATTTTCCCCCATATACCATCCTACTATTACCACTTTTGTATCATATGTTTGTTATAATTTATGAATGAGCTTTCTTATGCTTGTACTATTAATCATCATATACAATAATGTTCACTGTGTTATACAGTCCTATGTTTTATCTTTTAATTTTTATTCTAGTAATATATACATCCTAAAGTTTCTTCTTTTAACCATCTTCACCTATACAGTTCAGTGCTGGTGACTACTCTCACAATAATGTACTACCTTCACCACCATCCATTTCTAAGCTTTTACCATTGTCTCAAAAGGAATTCAGTAAAAGTTAAGCATCAACCCCCATTCTCTAACCCCAATCTATCTCCTGGTAATCTATATTCTCGATTCCAACTCTATGAGTTTACTTTTTATAATTAGATCATAACAGTGAAATTATACAATATATTTCTTTTTGTGTCTGGCTTATTTCACTCAAAATAATGTCCTCTAGGTTCATCCATGTATTGCATGCATCAGGACTTCATTTCTATTTATAACTGAATAGTATTCAATCAGGTGTATATACTATAATTTGTTTAACCATTCATCAGTTGGTGGACACTTGGGTTGTTTCCACCTTTTCGCAATTGTGAATAATGCCACTATGAACATCGGCATTCAAATATCTGTTTGAATTCCTGCTTTCAGTTCTTTTGGATATATATCTCATAGTGGGGTTGCCAGATCACATGGTAATTCTAAACTTTGTTTCCTGAGGAACTGCCAAACTGTCTTCCACAGCAGCTGCACCATTTTACATTCCCGTCAGCAATGAAGTGTTCCTCTTTTTCTCCATCCTCTCCAACACTTGCTATTTTCTGTTTTTTGTTTTTGTTTTTTTAAATAGCAGACATTCTAATGGATGTAAAATGACATCTCATTGTGGTTTTGATTTGCATTTCCCTGATGACTAATGATGTTGGCATCTTTTCAGGTGCTTTTTGGTCATTCATATATCTTCTTTTGTGAGATGTCTATTCAAAACTTTTGCCCATTTAAAAAATTGGGTTGTCTTTTTATTGTTGAGTTGTAGGATTTCTTTATATATTCTGGATATTAAACCATTATTGGACATGTGTTTTCCAAATATTTTCTCCCATTGAGTAAGTGTTCTTTTCACTTTCTTGACAAACTCGTTTGAGGCACAAAATTTTTAATTTCTGTGATGCCCCATTTATCTATTTTTTTCTTTCATTGCTAGTGCTTTGGCTATAAAGGCTAAGAAAACATTGCCTACCACAAGATCTTGAAGATGCTTCCCTACATTTTCTTTTAGGAGTTGTATAGACCTGGATCTTATATTTAGGTCTTTGATCCATTTTGAGTGCATTTTTGTATATGCTGTGAAAAAGGGGTTCTCTTTCATTCTTTTGCATATGGATATCCAGTTCTCCCTGCACCATTTGTTGAAAAGACTATTCTTTACCCAATGAATGGACTTGGCTGCCTTATCTAAAATCAATTGATCATAGATGTGAGCGTATATTTCTGAACTGTCAATTCAATTCCATTGCTCAATGTATCTATCCTTATGCAAGTACCATGCTGTTTTGACCACTGTAGCTTTGTAATGTGCTTTAAACACAGGAAGTCTGAGTCCTCTAACTTTACTCTTCCTTTTCAATATGTTTGTGCTATGCGAGGCTCCTTACCCTTCCAAATAAACTTGATAGTTGGCTTTTCCATTTTTGCAGAGTAGGCTGTTGGAATTTTGATAGGGATTGCATTGAATCTGTAAATAATTTTGGGTAGAATTTACATCTTGACAATATTTAATCTTCCAATCCATGAACACGGAATGTCCTTTCATTTATGTAGGCCTTTGATTTCTTTTAGGAAAGTTTTGTAGTTTTCTGCCTCTTATTTGTTGGGAAGTGTTTGGTTACTGATTCAATTTTTTTACTAGTTATTTGTTTGTTGAGATCTTCTATTTCTTCTTCAATCAGTGTAGGGAGTTTGTGTGTTTCTGGGAATTTGTCTAGATAATCTCATTTGTTGGCATATACTTGTTCACAGTATCCTTTTATAGTCCTTTTAATTTCAGTATGGACAGTAGTAATGTCTCCCTCTTCATTTCTGATTTTAGTCATTTGTGTCCTCTCTCTTTTTGTCTTCATTATTCTAGCTAAAGCTTTGTCAATTTCACTGATCTTTTCACAGAACCAACTATTGGTTCTATTTTTTAAATTCTCTATTTCTTTTATCTCTACTCTAATCTTTATTTCCTTCCTTCTATTTGTTTGGGTTTAGTTTGCTCTTTTTTGGCTAGTTCTTCTACTTTTGAAGTTAGGTCTCTGATTTGAGATATTGCTTCTTGTAGCAGTTTGGCAGTTTGATATAGTTTTGAATTCCAAAAGTAGATATTGGATTATGCTTGTAAACTGGTCTGTTCATCTGGCATGATTAAGTTATGATTAGGGATTTGATTGGGCCATGTCAGTAGGGCCTTGAGCCCTGTCCCTTGGTGGGTGGGATCTCAAAGATAAAAGACAAGGCAAAGGACAGTGATGGAGAGTTTTTAAGTTGGAGTTCTGATGTTGGAGTCTTGAGCTGGAGCCCCGGGAAGTAAGCATTCAGAGAGCTTGGTTGTGAGGAAAGAGAGAAGGCCCCAGGAAAAGAGACGAGCCATTCGCCTGAGAGTTTACAGCTGGCCTTGTGGAAAGAACAAGCAGCTGAACCTGGAGAGAATCAAACCCCAGGAAGAGAGGAACCCAGGAAGCCAGATCCCTCACAGAGTTGGGTGAGGGAAGCAACTTATACTTTATGGCCTGGTAACTGTAAGCTTCTACTCCAAATAAATACCCTTTATAAAAACCAACCGATTTCTGGTATTTTGCATCAGCACCCCTTTGGCTGGCTAATACACTTCTTTTTTATGTAAACATTTAAAGTTATAAATTTTCCTCTTAGCACTGACTTTGCTACATACAACAAATTTTGGAATGTTGAATTTTCATTTTCATTTGCCTCAAGATATTTCCTCATTTCCCTTGTGATTTCCTCTTTAATTCATTAGTTGTTTAGGAGTACATTGTTTAATTTCCACATATTTTTGAATTTTCCATTTCTCCCTCTATTACTGATTTTTAACATAATTCCATTGTGGTTGGAGAAGATTTCAATATTTTTTAAACTTAATGAGACTTGTTTTGTGACCCAAGATATGCTCTGTCCTGGAGAATGATCCATGTGCACTTGAGAAGAATGTATATTCTGTTGTTGGATAAAGTATTCTATATATCTCTGTTAGGTCTAGTTGGTTTAGAGTATTGTTCAAATCTTGTACTTCCTTATCGATATTGTCTCAGTGTTCTATCCCTTATTGAAAGTGTTGTATTCAAGTCTCCTACTATAAATGTAGGACCAACAATATCTCTTCAAATCTGCCAATATTTGCTTCATAAAATTTGGGGTTCTGCTGCTAGGTGCATATATATTTACAACTGCCATATCTTCCTGTTGAATTGACCCCTTTATCAGTATATAATGACCATCTTTGTCCCTTGTAATGATTTTTGACTTAAAGTCTGTTTTATATGATATTGGTATAGCTACTCCAGCTCTCTTTTAGTTACTACTTGCATGGTACATATATTTTTTCCATCCTTTCACTTTCAACCTATTTATATCTTTAAATTTAAGGTGCATTTTAGATTAGAGAATAGCCAGCATATTGTTGGGTCAAAAATTTTTTGTCCATTCTGCCCATCTCTGCCTTTTGACTGGGGAGTTTAACCGATTTACATTTAAAGACACTACTGATAATGCAGGACTTGTTCTTCAATTTTGCTATTTAGTCTTTGTAGGTGTTATACCTTTTTGTCTCTCAAGTCTTCTACTAATGTTTACTTCATATTTATTTGATTTTTTGTATTGTCCCATGTTGAGTCCTGTTTTAGTTTTCTGGGCTGCTCAAGGAAACACCATGCAATTAGTTGGCTTAAACAATGGGAATTTATTAGCCCACAGTTTAAAGGCTAAGAAAATTCCAAATCAAGTTGTCATCAAGGCAGTGCTTTCTTCCCGAAGACTGGCGTTCTGGGGCTGCCTGCCTGTGATTCTTGGTCCTGGGCTCCTCTGTCACATAACAGTGAACATGGCAGCCTCTCATGGACTCTCCCTTCTCTTCCAGGTTCCATTGACATTGCCTTCTTGTTTCCCATGGCTTTGTTCTCTGAATTTCATTATGCTTATAAAGTACTCCAGTAACAGGATTAAGATCCATTGTGATTGAGTTTGCTCACATATTAACTGAAGTAACCTCATCAAAAAGTTCTGCTTACTATGGGTTCACACCCAAAGGAATGGATTAAGTTTAAGAACATGTTTTTCTGGGGTACATAGTTCCAAACTACCATAAGTTTCTTCTCATTTCTATCTGGTTATATTTTTTATATATTTTCCTTGTGGTTACTGTGAGATTAAAATTTAACCTCCTAATACATAACTATCATATTTGATTTAATACCAACTTGACTTCAATAGTATACTCATA
>JAQZBX010045297.1:0-21075 GCA_029593785.1 Cabassous unicinctus
TCCAATTTATGGAAAATTATGAGTTGATTATTCCATTATTTTCCTTATAGTTTAGCTTTAATTTATCAATATATACAATGTATACAATAATCATATGACTGCCCAGATTAAAAGTGTTCAGATATTTTTCTTTTTAGGATTAGCTATCGGTATAATTTGTTTACTTTTGGATTTTCTTTTGGTGTATTTTGCTAAGATTAATGTGGTCTATGTGTTTTGTTTGGGCTCTATTTGCATTTCAGAATTTTATTTTATTGTTTTCAAATATTTTATTAAATTTTATTATTTATTTATACTGATATGCTTGAATTTCTCACCGCTCAGCTTTATGATATGTGGCTTGTGTCCATCAGAGCCCATTTTAATATTGTTATCCTTTTCAGTTTTGATAAATGCAATTATTCTAAAAACTTTTGTCAAAATTAATTTTTAATTTATTTCTTTGCTTTTAAGAAATATATTTGTTAATCTTGTTCAACTTATTTTTCAAATTATTGCTTTGCATACCCTTTGCATTAAATGTTTTTTTAAAATTTCAGATACATATATACATATACAAGTTTCATTTATTTAATTTACATTGTATCCCTAAATATTTATCAGATTTTATTTTCAGTACATTTTATACTTCTTTTGAAGTATCTTTGTTTCTTAGGATAGTATTTCAAGGTGTTTTACATTCATGAATGTTAATTGCATCCATAGAACTTGTCTGTTTATCAAACTTTGCTTTTTCTTTGTGGTAAAATTGCAGGAATGTGAGCACAGTGAAGATTACAAGGTATTCTATTAAAGACATGGGGTGGGTAGTTTGCACAGGCCATCAGTCCTACTAATTAATTACTTTTTGGATCACATGGTTTAGCACTATATAGGATTCTTAACCTTTTTTGTTCCATAGACCCTTTTGCCAGTCAGGTGAAAACCATGGATCTCTTACAAAGTCCAACTATACTATGTATTATTTAATAACTACATCACCCCCACACCAACACATCCCCATAAGAATAATTTTTTTAATTTCAATTCAAGTTCATGAACAAATTGTTAAAACCCCTTCCATTATCACTTAATCATGGCACTTGTATTAGCTGTGCCTGCAATTACTTCATCTTAACAAGTCCCGGGTTTAAGCAGAGCACGTCCTGGTTAGCCTAAGCTGTGAATTCTTAACCTAGTAGAAGTGCAGATAGAGCCATGAATGTGATTGCTCTGCAACAGCAGGTCCTGTTTTAAGTGGAGCAAATGATGGTTTACTGTGTCTATGAATTTTTAGTCATAGCAAATGCCAGTTTCATAATAACATCTTCACTTTAGCTATGCTTGTGATTTTTAACTCCAGTAGATAATGTTTTTCTCCTAATCAATGGACAATAGTTAAAATATTTGCCAATACCAAGTTTTAGACAACACGTGGATCTTTACAGGTTTTAATACGTCACCAGTGTAAATTGTAAGAGCTTGAAAAATTTATTTTATGAAGCTGCATTTCAAATATCTCAAAACCCAGCAATTCCATTCCAAGCTGTATACCCAAGAGAAATTCTTTCATATGTATACCAGGAAACATGCAAGAGAAAGTCTAGATTTTTACTGTTCCCCCCCAAAATATGTGGTTGGAAGAAGGACCAATGTCTTAATAGGAGAGAGGATGAAATCAACTATGGTACATCACAGTATGGAATATTTCACAAAATAAAATAAATACACTACAACAATAATCAAAAGCATGGCTGCACCTTAGCAATATAATATTCAGAGGGACGAAAAGGTTCAAAAGACTGCCTAGATCATGGTTATATTTTATAAAGTGAAAACATAAATATATGTAGATATGTTTTAATAAAATAAAACTATATAAGTGTAAGTAATAAAATACCCAACTCAGAATTTAGTTTGGTTTCTTTGAATTAATGTGTTGGAAAGATAGGGTATGGAGAAATCACACATACACTAAAAAAGTAGATTAAAAAATCACCTTATATTTACAACAATGGATTTATTAACAATGAATTTTAAAATTTCATTTACCCATTCAGCCACAGGCAGAGCTGTATAACCTCAGACCTACCCAAATGATGTGGGTGTGTCTATGAAATGCAGACCATGGAAGTGCAAGCACTGTAGAAAGTGTGCAATAAATGGCAGCTGCATTACAATAACAGGGTGGAAGGGGAGACACTAAACTTTTCATTTCCAGATCCCCTCTCAAATTTACAATCAGGTAATTCATTCAACCTCTATGGAGAGAACTAAAAGATGAGGCATGAAACTAAAAGTGTTTATGGTTTGCAATGATTGACAGGTCTTGGGACTGTGAATCAACTCCCTTGTGGCATAGGTTGAGGAAAGCAGCCTCCAGCCATAATCCACCTGACCAACTGAGCAAGCCATCACAGCCTGTCCCCTCCCAAGAATAAACAAAGTGGAGCAGATAAGGTCCATCATCCCCTCCAGGCCCAAACACCACCAACCCCTCCCACTTTCTAAGAACTCCTAGCCCACTCCCTCCTGGCCATTTGACCCCAGGCTGTACTTGGTTTACCCACGTATTGATGTACTGTAGAAAGTCATATCTACCATCCCCTGGAGGTAAACTGAAGTCTCTCTTCACACCCCTGCCTTGCTGGTGGGGGGAGCTGAAGTCTATTCTTCAGACCTCCTCTGTTGGGAGAGCTTCCCAATAAACTTTCTGCTTGCAATTAAAAAAAAGTGTTTATGGAAAACTGTATCTGACAGAAACTGAAGTTGTGAGAAAGATGGTTTTCCAACTTACAAAATCAATTCTATATATTGAACTACCTTGAGAAAAGAAAAATAGAATCATATTTATGGGCTAAAAAGTACAGCTCTAATTTCTTTTATTTTCAGGAGGTAAGTAAAATGATGTTAGGGCTGAAATAAAGGAGTGAACAAAGATATACTTGACTTTAACCAATTCTGAGATGAATATTTTTTCTCATTTTAATATTTCTGAAATAAATATATATGATATCTTAAAACAGGTTATTTCTTTCCATATTGGCATAGTTTATTAAACAGCAAATATCGTTTTTAGAGATATATAGAATAATGACACAACTTAACAATGACTGGCTCCTTAGATTGACAGAATTATGATTTAAATCAAAAGAAATTCAGTGCAACCCTAGTAATATATTGGGTTAGCATTTCTTTTAAAATTATCCACAAAAATTCTGGCAAAAACAAATTACATTATTTGAAAGGAAAAAAAAGAGCCATAATCCAATGCAAAACATGTCTGCTCATCATAGCCACAAGGAAATTAATTCAAACAAAAAATGTTAAAATTAGTGGAATATATATGAAAGATTATTGCAGAGTAAAGAATCATCTGACCTATATATATTTTCCACTAGTGGTTCTCAAGGAAGCCTATTATTAATGCAAATTACCTTAGCCCACCCCAGGCCTACTGAATCAGAATTGCCTGAGGTGGGCTGCCTGAATGTACATTGAAATGAACTTCTTAAGTGATTTCTAGGCCTGCTTAGAGAAGCAAAGGGCACTACAATTTAAATTCCAGTCCTTCAAATTCATTCCTTGCAGTCAGAGAGGAAAGTAATGGATGGACAGAAAGATTTGAGGTTATGACTGGGGAAGTTCTAAGAGAGAAAATAGTGGGATGAAGCATGGAAAAGAAAAATGAGGATTTGAATGGGGCAGAAATAAAAAAAACTAAACACAGAGATTGGCTATCCTATGGCCCTGTAGTGTTGATAGTTAAGCAATGTCAAGAACCTGTCCAGAACCTAGCTTGTGTTTTGGGTGAAGAGCTCACAGGAGACTTGTATATTATTCCATAGAAAGAGATTGTGAGCAGAGAAAAAAGAAACGGTCATGATGGAAGAGTTTAATTGTTACATTTGGTCAAAGATGACCCCTTTGTTGGTACTGTGTGTTGTTCAGTCCTTCACTGCCGCTTGGGGCACTTTAGTCTCCCCAAAAGCCTACCCTGATGTGGAACTCAAATCTTTGCAAGTCCAGTTGGTTTAAAAATAGTCTAAATAAGTGTTTCTTATCCATTTAGAGCAGATCTGTTTTGCATACCCTGCAAAATTGCTTCCAATACCTGCTAGCCATTGAAAATGTAAAACCCTGTTGCTATAAGTTCTGAGCCTAGGAAATCTCTGACCCAGAAACACCCCACCATGCTAATTCTGAGACATTGTTTTGAAGGCTAAGCCTCCACTCCCATGGCCCCTCTTTTTCTTCTGATGATAACTTGCAGCATCTGGAAGGGCTAGTGTTGAGAAGAATTACCCCTCCTATGCAGCCTATTCAAGTGCCATCAAATAAATTTTGTGTGTTAGTAGCAGCTAATGGTCAAATGTCTTTATCAGCTTTGAAAACCTCAAAAGTGAATGCACCATAGTCTTGAATTGAGGATTATGATTAACCTGCAATCCAGGGTTGTGCATCTAAGGTCCAATTTAAAAAGAAAATCAGAACTTATACAAAGTCACTGTCAATTTTTTATTACAGTTTTCCCAAAAATACCCACATACATATGATTATGCTACTATAAACCAAATATATTGTGTAACATATTGTTTGATTAAAAAAAATTTATATGTATCCAACACATTTAGTTGAGAAATGTATTTATTCATCTGTGTTTACTTTTTCATTTTTAATTGTTTATATTTTCACTTTTTAAATGTACAAAATAAAGATTAAAAAGAAAAACACATACAGATCAGTAGAAAATTAGGTAATGGAGTGTATTTGGCAATGGAGAATTTGGTAGATGACATAGTAACACTTCAGGACAAAGGCATTAGAGTGAAACGGATGTTTTTTCAATGATTTTTCCCTTTCTTATTATATCACATGTAATTTTTGAGGAAACTGCATTTGTACAGTAATTTAAAGGACAATAGCATTTTTTGAATTAATCTATAATGTACATATTCTTGGAACCCAAAACTTTAACACCTGGCAGTGAATTACACAAACCAAAAATTGCACAAAAATTGGGCATGAATATTGCCAAAACAGAGAAGTAGGGAAATGTGTATCAATTTGAAGTTAGAAATAAATAAGTTCATGTCCCCAAATAAAATATCTGCATTGGTAAATGAAATTTCATTATGTAGATACAGAATGTTAAGAGAATAAAAGCTGTTCCTAGAGAGCTGACCCAGCCAGCCTGGGGTAAGAAAGGGAGAAGCCATGACCCAGTGTTCTGATTTCAGGGCTGCTGTCATCTTGAGCCCTGGCACTTTGTGTGTGGAATTCTATGCTTATGCCTCACAAGGGGGGTGGGCAATGCTGCTCCATCACCTCTGTCTTGGACCTGGAGACACAGTGTGTGGGATTCATAAGCCACCAGCAAGAGCATTTTTATGCTCTTCTTGCTTTTAAGGCCATTGTAAAAGTAGGTGGAAACTGGGTAGGAACATTAATCCTAGCAGAAACTTTCTTGAGAAGGCAAGGCCTGATGATATTAACCTAAAAATTCAAGGATCTTGGGCAAAATTAGCCAAAATTAACCTGTATGGGTGATAGATTGTATGGGGTTAAAAAGAAAAAAGTACTTGTGGTTTGTGGAACTGGAGAAGGAAAGATAATTTTGGGGAAAACTGTACTGCTAGTGTGGGGGCACATAGGGAAACCTAGGTCTCCAAGCAGGGGAATGCTTGGGGGATGTACAAAGTTGTATTTGGGATGTGGCAAAGCAGGGAAAATTGCCCTATTCTTAATTTGGATTTTCACTCTTCTAGTTTATCTCTTACTGTCAAATTGCTATATTCATATGTCCTCATAATATCTGTGCAAATGTGTAACTGTAAGAAACTAAGGTCTCAGGCTCCAGAAGCAGATTGTGTTAAAGAGTAATTACATCACTTTCTTGATGCGTGACCCTCAGCAAGTTATCTAGGCTTCATTTTATCATATCTTTAATAGAAGCCAAATTAGCTCTCAGTTATGAAGGTAGTTTTGAATGAATATATTTGATAATAAAAAGTTACTGTTTAGATTATAATGCTTATTTTCACTTTTATTGATATCATCTTGGATGGAAACATAACCTTAATAAGAACAATGTAAAATGGATTCTTTTTAGGAGCATTCTTTTTGCATGTAGATTGTTCTTTTCCTTCTCATACCATGTCCATGGTGAAATTGCATTGTAATACATAATTTTCATCCGTGAAAACATTCCATTGACAAAAGCAACAATGGATGAAAATATAGACTTCCTTGATCAGATATTTATCTTTACTGTAATAAAATCTGATTAAACCTAACATTTAGCAATGTTGGTATCCTCTTGTGTTCAAGGTACAGTGATGGCAGCCACAAACCCAATGTTGCAGAACTGACTGCAGCATTCACAAACCTTTATTCTAGAAAGAGAACAAATACAGTCAAAATAACATCAGGATGTAGCCACTTCCATGAATCCTGCAGTAGTAGATTTGTTGCCCATGACATTATGAATGTGATGGCTCCCTTTAGAGACAAAATTTATTCGTTGTTTTGTTTTGTGCTTGTTTTTCTTGAACTAAGGAGAAAAACATCATAGTAGAACAATAAAGGACAAATAATGAAACAAAAAAGAAAATGACAAAACAGTACTGAAGAAAAATATTGTAAACACTAGTTAGATGAAAAGTTTATGTGAGAAACAGGACAACCACACAGCTGGGTGGAAGACTGGGATAAAAGTTTAAAAGATAGAAATGCTCTGTCTGTGTGGGTTGGAGGGTGGGGCCAATGCAGAATTCTGTGAGCTCAAAGTGACAGCTGAATTCCAAGGAGAGGTGAGAGGCAGTCAGCCTTTGTTGTAGGTGCACCAGAAAGAAGTCTCTATGGTGAAAAATAGTAATAGGTCAGTCTGCAAATGAACAGCATCAGCCATCTACAAGGTAAAGGGAAAAGAGAGATGATAAAGCAGCCCAAACAAAAGAAGCAGCAGCATTCTCACTACTTGAATGTACTTATTGGAAGAACCTTTCCATCAATTATCTAATCCTCTTTTATTCTGCAAAAGTTGTGGAGAGATTGGCTCAGTATATTTATAATTAAGCATATGCTGAATTTGGCTTTGGGAGCTCAAAGTGGTTTTGTGTATTTGCATCTGTGTGTGTATATTCCTCATACACAGATATTATGAATATACAATTATGTACGTTCATATTTTAATCAATTTTATTGATACATATTAATAAATCATACAATCCAGCCAAAGTGTGCAATGAACAGTATTTGGTATAATCACATAGTTATGCATTCTTCACTTCAATCATTATTCGAGCATTTTAATTATTCCAATAATAATAGTAACAAAAAAAAACAACAAACAAAAATCTCTACACCTTAATAATCATCTCTCAATCTCTCTATGCTTCACCTGCCATATATAGCTGCTATTTCATTTCCATCTCTCTAATTTATTTTGTAGTTTCATATTTGATTGAACATATCTTGCTATATGTTGGACACATTTTCATATAGATTTCCTTGTCTTTTGTTTTTCCTATGAACAGTTCAAATATAAACATAAAGGGCTTGCTCTGATTTTAAAGGAGAGACAAAATCTGAAGAGTCCAGTGAAATTTGGTTAGCATTGCTTATTGTACAGTCAATGAATATTCAGATTATGATTTGAATCATTATGGTTCCCCATAAGTAGAATAATTTGAAAAATGGTTTCATTTGCTCTAAATGACTAGAGAGTATTCTCATTAATGATAAATCTATTTCTAGGAACATATGCTGTAATAGAATCCTTTAATTTTGGAAAGAATGGTGCATCCAGAATTTGGATTACCATGTTTCTCTAAAACGAATGCAGTACATTTTAATAAAGTAAGAGGAAAACAGGTCCAAAATAGAGGATGGTTTGGTCATAGAGAGAGAGAGTGCACCAGGTGGCTATAACACACAGAGGGGTAATACTTTGCAATGGGGTATCACATTAAGCAGAAAAACCCTTGCTGGGTAGTCCCTCTTCCCAACATGGCACTCACTCCAAAGAGTGCAAACCATGGCACTAATTCTATTCAACTCTCCTACATGGGAATTGCTGACAAAGGCAGGAGATGATTTATTAGGGAATCTGAATTTATGCAATTCAAAATTAAACTGTTATTCTTAAGTAAAAATTCTGCTGATCTCCAGCATCTGTGTTTTCTATTCAATCCTGGAAAAAGTTGTGTGTCATGAAATAAACTAAAGATTTCAGCTGATGAAGCAATCATTTAATACTACACGGTTAGGAGGAAAAGGTGACAACATACCTGCAAACATAATCAGGAGATCTCTCTGTCAATGCTCTGGCTACTGTTGCCTGGCTTAATCATGTTTCCCTTTGAATGGCCATCTCAGTTAGCTCTATCTTGGGCATAACCACAACTAGCAGGGCCTGGACCTCCATACAGTTTGGATAAGAGCCACCCATAGCTTCTCTGAATGATCACTGACACTTTTTCTCCCAATGGCCTCTGCCTCTTCTCCATAAGTTCCCTTGCCCTTTTGTATTTCATAATTTAATAGCAAGTACTGTGTCTCCATACGGATTGGATGATAAGGAGCTGCCATTCCCTCTTCTGCTTTTCATTCTGTATAGTATGAAGCTTCCAATTCCAAGTTTACAAAGGGAAGCACTACCCCTCCCCTCTGGGTCATAATAAAAGGCAAGAGCCTGAGACCCACATGTGCTTCTTTACTGCCTGCCTATTCCAGGGACCCTCACAGGAGCCTGAATTACATAAGCCCTCATTCTCCCTAGTCTTGTCCAAAACCACGCTCAACTCAGATTTCATTAATGCCACTCCAGAAGAGCATATTATATGCTCTTCTGATCATATGGTGTGTGTGTTTATTTAAGGGGAAGGAGAAGAAAAATATCTAGCATTTACATATTCAAATATATAGGTTCTGAGTTTACATTCAGATTTGCTTTTGGAGAACTGGGGACAGAAGCTTATGATAAGGCCAACATGTAATAAAATATCCTAAGCATAAGAAAAAAAATATCATTTATTTTTTGAGTGGATGTTTGAGCCAGGTGCTGTATCAAGCACTTGTTTCTTAAAAGGAAGCCATGGCTCAGAGGGTTACCTAAGTGATATTTATAAAATTGCACAAGGCATAAGAAATGGAGAAAAGGAATAAAACATCCAGATACATTTGATGTTTACATTGTTGCTTTGTATCACTACAGTGTCTTTTGCCAACTAGACCTTTGCCAAATTCCTTACTCCCCCATTCCCTTATTTTTTTTCCTGACCATTAGTGTTTCAGTATAAAAATGTTATAAAATGATTATTGGGGCTTTCCTTACTTGACTTTAAAATTGAACATTAGGAGCACAACATTGACGAATAAATTTGTGATAATCCTTAGATAAGGGCAGAATTTTCTAATTGGTTCATGCATTTCTATTTTATTTTTTGTTTATAATACTGCCTTAAGCACTGACAAACCTGCAGTTCAAAAGAAAAATTAGGACCTTGAAAAAATCTAATATTCATCTATTACAATTTCAGAGAATATGATGTTTGGTTCCTGTTGTTTAATTTCTCTTGTTTCAGCCCCCTTTACATCCTAAGTATTTTTTTCTTTCTTCTCTCCATTTCATATTCTCTTGTCACAGAATCCTTCTAAGATATATTCCCAAATATTTCTGTCCCTGAATCATTTCCTCTCAGATCTCTCTTTTTTTTTTTTTTTTTAACCTTATATATTCTTTGTGACCTCTTGTTCACAGGATTGTAGCTGTCTTCCAATTTCTTACTCATAGGACCCCCACATTTTCACTGTGCCTGCAATTCTTCAATTGCTTTCTACAACCCAATTGCACTAGAAGCTCAATCTGCTCAACCCTAATGGCCTAGATGGGAGATGAAATCTCAGTCCCCTCACATGACTGGAATCCTAGCCAAGCTGTTCCAGCCCTATCTCCTGTGATTGTGGAAAGGGTACCCTGAACCTGTAGAGGCTAAACTACTGCATGGCCTTGTCATTAGAGAAAACTAATGAAGAGAGGGAAAGAAGAAAATCTATGTGAATGCTGGATGGAATAAGTCTGATCAGATGGGAAATCTACTCCAAATGCAAACTGACAAAAACACTTCAATTACTCTTTCACTATCTACTGCCATTCTCTGATAGGGATAATTGACATTTAATCAGTCTAAGAAAAAGTGGTAGGCAAACACATTCTGTGCCCCACATTCCAATCGCATGGCAACTTCATATTGAAATTGAGACATGTCATTGTGTGAAGGAAAAAATGTCCAGACACACCAAATTAATGTCAACATCTATTTTGTGGTTTTGGTTTCTAGTATATAGGGAACAAAAGTGTTTGAAAGTAAAAAATGTGGTGTTACTCTATGTTTTTTATATGTTTCTTAGCCCAGCTGGAGCTGAAACTTTGGGGCTGTGTACATCTTACTCCTGGGACAGTTGCAGGAGGTATTGAGATTCAGATGCTTCAGGCCCTGAGATGGGCAGAGGCTGGCAGTGCATAACCTCACTGTGCCAAGTGACAGTACCTAATTCTATTATGTACAGCTTGGTTTTGGAGATGAGACTCAGGGAGATTAGATCACATCCCAGAGCACAGAGCTAGTTCATGCTGGATCTAGAACAAGAACCCAGGGTCTCAGTAAGTATGTTAGGTAGGAAAATGAGTAAAGAAATAGTTATGTTGGGAGAGGGAAAAGGAGATGATTTAGTTAGAATTGTATTTTTTCTATTCTTGTCCACCCTAGGTTACATGAATCAAAGAGACAACAAAATTGGTATGGTTTCATATCTAAATGATAGATTGAATTAGTATTATTTTCTCAATGCTTCTTGCAAGATGTCTACCCTGTTTTATATAATCATGTGCATCCTATTATTAGTTGTTGCCCTTTATTTACCTTCTCTTTTTTTCTTTTCAATTCCTCCAATTAATAACTGGTTTATTCTTAATGTGTCCTTTTGTGTCAATCAGTCTTGTAGTATATATTTGTGTCAATCAGTCTTGTGTGCATATATTTTTAGGTCATGTAAAATGTGTAGGATCTGAGTTGCCCAGGTTACTGCCCCAGTGGCAAATGTGCCCATGCACCCACTTTCAACCATATATCCTCCTTGTCCTGAACCTTCCCAGCTTCCTATTTCCTGACAGGTGTGCAGGGCAGCTGGGCTGAGACAAACTGGCCAGGAGAAGGCAGAGGAGGTGATGCTACTATTCATCCAGGTGCCACTGAATGGAGCTGGGTTAAGCTGGAGGAAGCCACCAGGTGTAGCCACCATATCCTAGCTACAATTCTAACTATTGGAATTCTTCTGCCCAAACTAGAGCTCCTTACCTAAGTACATATCTTGTAAGACCAGAGTTGCAAGGACAGATTTTGAATTCTTATACAAATAGCATTTATTTTCTACCATAACCCCTGGCACTGGGGCAAATACTGACCCATACTCTGGGGCATATTATGAACATGGGTACACTCAGAAAAATTACCCCACAGAAATCCCAAGCAATTACCATTCACCTGGCAACAGCCCAACTCCAGTCCCTCATTGGATGTATCCTCAACAGAACTGCCAGATTGAAGCACTCCCTTTTAAGGGCACGTTCCAG
This sequence comes from Cabassous unicinctus, assembly GCA_029593785.1. NCBI lineage: Eukaryota > Metazoa > Chordata > Mammalia > Cingulata > Chlamyphoridae > Cabassous > Cabassous unicinctus. Next base: position 11,615 of record JAQZBX010045297.1, read on the forward strand.
AATATCCTGCTTCACAGATCCCTGGGATGACCCTGCCCCAATTATCCTTATGGAGATGGTAATCATAGTGTTCCACAATCAAGACTGACTCTGCAACCACAGGAGGACACATGGGCTTCTCCTAGTTCTTATGGAATGGCAACCCCATATCTGGGTTTTCAGTAGCAGCCTCAGCACCACCTGGGAATCTTTACATGACTGAAAGTACTTCATCATCACCCAGCAGTGGTGCTCCTCAGCTGTCACCTTCACCACCACCCTAGGAGTCCAAGGATTCCTCATACCCTTATAGTCAGTGAAACCAAGGCATGAACAAGGACAACTTTCCTTGCAATGCCTATGAGTATGAATCCTTGGGGACAATGAACTATGATAATTCTCATCTGTTGGATTCCCAAGTCCAATATATGGGAATGCCACTAGTGAAAATCTTAGCAATCAACATCACAGCAATCTTCCTGAAGTGTTTATCTTCACATGAAAGTACTCCACCAAGTATTAAAAAACATGTACATGTGCTGGGGAAGGTCCACTATCTTGAGAAAGAAATAGGAGAGTTTTAGGGAAAAAAGACAGATAAATCATACTGGCATCTGGAAGAAATGCTAACCAAGGAACTTTTGGAACTGGATTTAGTTGAAACTGAGGGCCAGACTGTGTCTGGCAGGCTAGGAAAGAGGGTGTTTGTAAGATCCAGGCCATATTTGAAAACCTGAGGGAAAAACGTATTATGAAAGAATTTAGAACAAAGTGGAAGCCTTTTACTAACTTGACCAAAGAACTCTTGATTTTAGTTTATTACCTTCCTTTTGAAATGGCTGTTGATGACAAGAATCAATACAGTCCAAATTTCCTTTGATTTAAAGCTCTGATGACTAACAAAGTACTTCAAAGAACATTTCAGTTTTGAATTGTTCATAGTTTTCAGAGCAGTGAATATAATAGGAAACTGGAGTTAACAATATTGCCAAGTAGACTCACACTTTCTGAAGAAATATATGGATAGGTGCAAGCTGCTTCTTAAGAGCAGGAGGGCAATCCACTTTCTGCAATGGCTTATCTGAATCCTACCAGATGACACCAGATATCAACTAAGAAAAAAGGTTCTCTCTTTTTTTTTTTTTAAAGAGCTGGATTACTTGTCAAATTTTGTATATTGACTGCTTTCAATATATAATTCATGTGTAAATTACACTTGGACTTTAGCCTTCTTGGATCTCTTGTTTCATTATTTGCAATTCATGAATATAGTATTACTCTCTACTTACTGGTACATGTTGTAGGAATATGTTTAATATAATTATTCAAAAGAATATATTGACAGCCAGACAGTATGATAATTCTAAATGAATTTATGTCTTGTCACCACTTGAATATATTGTGATGGGTGGTGATTTACTGATGTTTAAATTGTTTGTCTTCCTTTTTTGGGTAGATTGTCTTTAGGTTAGAGTTTTTATCACTTCTTTTCATGGTAGTAGTGGACAATAAATTTGGAAATGGTATTGGTTTAGGAATTGAAATGTTTAAAATTACCTTTTTTTTTTAACAAAGTATAATTCTCTTTTCAATAGTGCTGATTCTATAAAGAGCATTGCAATAGATACAGATGAAAAATTTAATGCCACAGTGAATAGAAAGAAAGATTGCACAAAATAATAGATATGAATATCTAAATAATAACATTCTCCAACTAAAATGTTAGTTTCACCTTTAAGATCCTTATGAGCAGATTTCAGCTCAGTTTATAGTGGTAAAAAAATAAGTGTAAAAGGGAATTCATGCTCAGGGAATGAATCAGCCATATTTAGAGGGGGAAATTAGTTTCTTCTTTTAAAATTATATTTGATATTTATCTTTATTTCCTTATAATAGGTTGCATAGATGGAATTTTTTGTTTTATAAAAATATGCTTACTGTCATTAATAACAGTCATTTCAGGGCCAAATTTAAGGAAAAGTTATTGGAAGACTCTTATCAGAGCTTGCTTTGGGTAGCTCTAACGCTTCTATATAAAATAGATGTATGTAAATAATTTGTGTTATACCTAAGGTGGATTCTAGTATACAACAACAGCTTTTTCTTAAATTAATACTTTTTCTAGACTGCCAGGCCTACTAGTGATAATAAATAACTCAGCCATCTGCCCTGCACCCTAACACCCCCAATAACCAAAACAAAACCAATATATACGTACTATGTAATGAGAAGACATGTAAAAATATTGATTTGGTTTTGTAGTTGAGATGGGTGATTTTTTGAGATAATGTGATAGTTAATACTTTTATTCCAGGATTTTAATTTTTGGTCTAATATGGGGATGCTTTAGAAAGTTTTTTTTTGTGAAAATTAGAAAATTGTACTTCAAATTAAAACTTTGGAAGGGGAAGGACCTTAAAGATATTATAATAAACCAGTGAGAAAATGACTAATTCAAAGAAGAACACAAGTATTTAACTTTTTGAATGCTCAATACACCAATTTCCTTATATATAAAATATATAAAAATAAATAAACACATACACATTATGCACATGCATATATGTATGTATGTGCATTAACAGTTTTTTTTTTAAGTTTGAGGTAATTTTTGGCTTATAGAAGAGTTGTAAAATAATAGTTTCAATATACTGTTTCCCTAACTTCCACTTATATGACCATAGAACATTTGTCAAAATTATGATGTTTCCCTTGATATACTATAAATTAACGTACAGAATTTTAAAAGAGATTTTATTAGTCATTTTACTAATGCCCTTTACTATTCTAGGATCCAATCCAAGATCTCACCTTGCTTTTAATTATCATGTCTCTGTAGTGTCTTCAGTCTGTGATTTTGCATCTTAAAACTTGGTACATGATGTCATAATGTATTTCTATTGTTGTTAGCCTTCATCATGATTCTAAAGTGGTGTCTGCTAGGATTCTCTACTGTAAATTTACTATGTTTTCCTTTGTAATTACTAAATATTTGTGGGGAAATTCTTTGCGACTATACAAATGTCCTGTTTCTGCTTACACTTTAGCCAACTCATTTTAATATCCACTGGTAGATTTTGCTTGTGGCAGTTACTACTGTTGTGTCCTAATGGTGATTTTTTTTATTTCTCTTATTCCTTCAATATTTGTTATTTGGAATTCTTCTGTAAGGAAGTGTTGTCTGTTCTGCATTTATATTTTCAATTATAATATTTAGCATAAGTACAAATTTAGAACTTAAAGATGTAAACTGTGTTAAAGTGATTCCAATATCAAAGCAAAGAAAACTAAGTTAGTAAGCTGTTTCACAAAATATAATGAATTTAAGAGAAAAAAAGTATGGGGTTATCTATCTGATTGTATTCATTATTTCCCTTTCATTTACAAAAATCTAAGGTCTCTGTGTGTATATTTTATCTGCTGCTTCCACCCCTGGCGTATTATCCTCTGATGAGCCTTTTCTACACCTTAAGTATCCACTGCCCCATGGAGGACTCCCAGATTGCCCCTTAGTAACCATCCTCACACATAATCATCCCTTGTAGACATCTGAGAGAATTTCTCTAGGATATATACCAAAGAGCAGAATTGTGCCATATATCCCTGAAATTGCCAGATTGCTCTTTAGGATGAAAACAGCATTTAGCCTCCAACAATAGTGCATAAGGCTTACTCTAGGCATACATTCCCCACAAACACTTGGAATGGCCCAGTACTCTAATATTTGTTAGTTTCATCAGCATGGCAAGGGCACTATGATCTGAAGGGCCACCTTACTGATCCAGTTTTGCAGTCTGAGAAGCATTCCTTGAAGTTTAATCTATAATATGTAAATTTACAAAAGGACAGATATTGTGTTTTTCCACTGATATAAAATATCTAGAATTAGCAAATTAATATATACTATAAGTAGTTTAGAAGTTAACAGGGGCCAAGAGCAGGGGGAATGAAGGCTCTTTTGTATAATTGGTGCAGTTTCTGTTTGGGGTTATGACAAAATTCTGATAGTGGATAGTTGTAATGGTAACACAAATTGTAAATGTAATTAATGCCACTGAATTGTATACCAAAAATGATGAAAATGACATTTTTATGTTATATACTTGCTCTTTTTTCACCTCTCTTTCAGAGATTATCTTTATCACCTAATAAAACCCTTTATGCTGAAAGTATGAGTGTGGTCCTAAAAAACCGTGAAAAGGAATAGAACAGGAATATCAATTCAACTTTATTTTTCCTACCTTATTTAAATCTTTTTTTTCATTTTAACAAAAAATGAATCTAGATTTCTTTAGTAAAATATTTAAAGTTTTTTCTTTATGTTTATTTTGAGAATGTTTGCTTTATACTGATGATGACTTTTAGATGAAAAAAAAAATAAGTGCAAGAAAATATTTCCTCTTAGTATTTCTTGAAATCTTACTGTTTTCCTTTCTTGTATGCCCTCCCATCAAGAAATAAATAAAATATGTAAATAAAGACTTTCTGACCTCTTCTAAATGTTTCAATTTCTTTAACACAGGGACCCAGGACAGAAACCAGGATCACTGATTCCCAGGGCCTCCTCTGACCAGTGCTGGGCACTGAACCAGACCAAAGATTGGGGCATCAAGAGTCTGAATGTGGTTAGTGGCTGTGAGTGGTGGTGATGGTGGAGACAACAGAGAAGTGGAAAAACCAAGAGCTGCTCCTTTCTCAGTCCTCCCACTACTTGCTCAGCTTTTAATTCAGGTTATGTTTGAGAACAACAATTGAGTTCTTTTGCCATTTTCCACTATGGACACCCCAATCCTATCCCACACTAACGCCTGCCTTCCTGGACCACCAAACCACACACTGCAACCTTCTACTCCTTCTTTTCTCTAAACCAATTGAGAAGAGAACCAATCATTTACAAAGGACTATAAAAACAACATTTATTGCCTTAATACTGAGTAAATGAAGAGATTTTATAAATGAAAAGTTTTAAATTTTTCTAGCAGAGGAAGAACAAATAAAATCTCTCAGGCTGAAACCTCAGAAATCCTAAGACTGTTATCCCAGGCTTGGGGTTCAAAAGCAAGTACTACACATGCCCTTTTGACCTACTTTCCCATTTAATTTTAAAAAAGAATTTCTGAAGTATGGGGAAGGATCAGTGGAAGTAGGACATCCTTTGAGAAGTCCTGGTGGTTCTTGGTATGCAGCTATGTATTACTGGGGCTTTGCAGATCTGGTCAAATAAGTATGCTGGATAGGTATCTGCCCTGTTGTTTTGCAGTACCTGCTTCTCCTGAGGCAGAATGGCTCCTTCTGGGTCATGGGCATTGGTTCCCAGGCAAGCAGGTGTGGGTTTGGTTTTTCCAATGTGCTATGGGTCCTAGGAAAGTTTGTGCATAGAGGGCAAGCCCAGTGCAGTAACCCACAAGGATTGTAAAATAGTTGCCAGTTGTAATGTGGGTTGCTCCTCAAGGGTTCCACCAGCTTGGGGTAAAAAGGGAGGGGCTAAGGCCTCAAATCTGAGTTCAGAAAGAAAGGCAGTTGGGACTCTGGCACCTTCTGTATTGAATACCATGCTTTCTTCACACAGGTGCAAAAATCTAGTCCATGCTTTTAGCCCACAGATCAAGATAAATGGAGGGTGGGATGAGAGGGAAGCAAATGATTCAGCAGATGCTCAGAATGGGAATTTATACTATGTGGGCTTTTTCTCTGTCACAAAATAGAGTGCTTGGGTAGAGTGATACCATTACTTTTTGAAGCAAATTGCTTCAGAAGGCAGGGGCCTGGTGAGGTTAAATTAAAAATTCATTCTCTTTGGATTCAATCACATAAAATTGAATTGTATCAGTGATTAACTGGATTAAGTTAAAAATAAGAAATGCCATATGTAGGGTTGCTGATTATGAAAAGCCAGACACTTTCCAGTTCCTTTACATATGTGATGCCTGATGCTAACAACACTTCTGACAGAAGGCCCCCTTCTACTTTTACAGAGGAGGACCTTGGGGGCTTGGAGTTGTATACCCCCCCAAAAAAACATGTTTTTAAACTTAATGCATTCCTGTGTGTGTGAACCCTTGAAAATATGATCTTTGGATGAGGTTACTGCAATTAGGGTGTTGTCCAACTGAATCAGGATGTTTTGAAGGCCTTACCAAGAAGGACCCAAAGAGAAAGCAAGAGGAAGCAAGGAGAAGCCGAGTCAACAGATTCTGTAAGAGAAATGAGAAACCAGGAGAGGCTGTCATGTGCCTTTCCATGTGACAGAAAATCCAAAGACCAAGGATCACAAGCAGATGGCCCCAGAATACTCCAGTCTTCTGGTAGAAAGCATCATCTTGATGATGCCTTAATTTTGGACTCTTGCTAGCCTCAAAACCATGAGCCAATAAATTCCCATTTTTTTAATCCAGCCTATTGCATGGTAATATTTTGGCAGGTAGGAAACTAAAACAAGGACCCAAAGCTTAAATCACTCCAAATCACATCACAGGATGTCCTGGAGCTGAGATTCGAATCTGGGTCTCCATAGAGAATATTGCCATAGCTAGGAATGTTTGAAGAAGAGGTGAGGCCAAAATAGTTCACTGATTCTCCAGTCTTTCAAATTCTTGTTTTGGTCCTCTGCTATTGAATTCATACATTACAAGCAGTAGATGATAGATAGATAGATATGAGAGAGAGAGAGAGAGAGAGAGAGAGAGAGAAATGAGGAGACTGAGAGTCTATACATATCAAATAGTAAAATACAGTAGCTTGTATTCAACTTTTTGTTTTATCCCATAGTAAATATATATATATATATATAATTTAACTTTTATCCCATAGTAAATATATATATTTATATATATATATATATAATTTAACTTTTGTAAACCATGATTTATTTTCTTTTAACCTGTGAAATGAAGATAAAAATATGAATTTCACAAAGTATTTAATGAAATAATATAGATGAAGTGACATTGCCTGTAAATAATAAACACATAAAACACAAAACTCTGCCCTTTGCTGTTCCTTTTGAAGCAAAATCTCCCCCAGATCCCTAATCCCTGGCAACCACCCATCTGTTCTGTCTTTGTCAGACTGTTCTATCACTGGACTCACAAAGAACCTAACCTTTTGAGGGTGGATTTTCTCACTCACCATAATGCTTTTGGGATTGACCCATGTTGCTAGGAGGATCACTCATTCCTTTATCACTGCTAAGCAGTAGTCCATTTTATGATTGTGTGTTTTCCCAATCACCATTTGAAGTACGTTCATTTTGTTTCCAGCTCTTAGTATTATCAGTAGTGTTGACATGAAAACTGTACAGGTTGTGGAATATAAGCTTTCATATCTCTAGAGTACAAACTAAGTGTGGGATTCTTGGGTCATATGATTGTGCATATTTAAATTTGTTGGTAACTGTTAATCTATTTCCAAAGTGACTGTACCATTTTTCCTTCCCCCTGGCAGTGTATAAGGGACCCAGTTGCTCTCCATTCTCTCCAGAAGTTGATACTGTCTCTTATTATTATTATTATTATTATTTTTTAGTTTTAGCCATTCTAGTAGGTATGTCAAATAATTTTATGATTTGAAAATGCAAGCTTCTAATAGCTAATGATATTGAGAATCTTTTTATCTACTTATTTGCCATACTGGATAGAGTCTTTGATGAAGTGTCTGTGAAAATCATCTATTTTAAAAATTGAGTTATTTGTGTTTTGCCTCAAGTTTTGCATTATACACTCTGGATATGAGTACTTTGTCAAATTTGTGATTTGCAAATATTTTCTGTAGTCGGTGGTTTGTAGTGTCATTCTTTTCAGCATATGCTGCAAATTGTTTCTAATTTTGATAAAGTCCACATCAATTTTTACTTTTACAGATTGTGCTTTTGGTATTATGCTTAAGAGCTCTTTCAAAGATTTTATCTTATGTTTTCTTTTAAAACCTTTATATTTTACATTTTTTCATTTATGTTTGTTTTGAGTTAATGTCTGTATAAGGTATGAGTATTAGGTCAGTGTTTCTCTTCCTATTTATTTATTTCTTTTGCATACAGATTCCAATTGCTCAACAACCATTTGTTGAAAAGACTACCTTACCCCATTATTACTAATTTGTTGTTTTCTCTGGCTGTTTTCAAGATTTTTTCTTTGTAATAGTTTTCAGCAGTTTCATTAATGATGTGTCTGGGCTCTGATTTCTTTGAGTTTATCTTATTTAAGTTTCTCTAAGCCTCTCAAAGCTGCAAGTTTATGTCTTTCATGGAATTTTGGGAGTTGTAAGTCCAAATTTTTTTAAAATTTATTTTAAGTTGTAAAATATATATAAAAAGTCATTTTAACCATTGAAAGAGGACAATTCTTTGACATTAAGTGCATTCACAGTGCTGTGTAACTTTCACCACAATATTCAAACCTGAACAAAAACTTATATTCACCTAGCAATTACTTCCTATTCCCCTCCCTCACCACTGCTCACCACTCTTCTGCTTTCTTTCTCTGAATTTGCTTATTCTAAGTATGTTATATAAGAGAAATCCTACAGTCATTGTCCCTTTGTGTCTAGCTTATGTCATTCAAAAGGTCCATCCATGTATTCACATGTCACATTCAAGGTCCATCCATGTTTACACATATCACATCCAAGGTCCATCCATGTTTCACGTATCAGTACTCATGTCCCCACCCTCAATCCTGACTGTAGGTATTTGTTTCCCCTCTTGCATTTTCTTTGTCAGTTGATTTTATTGATCTTTTCAAAAATGCAGCTTTCAGTTTTGTTTATTCCATTGTCTTTCTGTTCTCTATTTCCTTTTACTTTGCTCTAATCTTTACCATTTCCTTCCTTCTACTAACTTTGGGCTTAGTTCGCTCTTCTTGTGCTACTTTCTTTAGGTGTGAAGATAGGCTAGGGAGTTGTGATCTTTCATCTTTTTTTAGCATAGGCGTTTAGAGCTATACATTTTGAGCACTGCTTTGCTGCATCCCCTAATTTTTGGTAGATTTTCATTGTGCTCAACTGAAATTAAATTTCTTAATTTCCCTTGTGATTTCTTCTTTGACCCATTGGTTGTCTAATAGTGTGTTAATTTCCATGTTTGTACATTTTCCTGTTTTCTTTGTTAATTTCTAGCTTTATTGCATTGTGATTTGGGAAGACACTTTAATGATGTCAACATTTTTAAGCTTATTATGATTTTATTTGTGACATAACATGCTTTACCCTGAAAAATGTTCCAGGTGCACAAGAATGAGCACTCTGCTATCAATGGGTAGAGTGCTTTATGTGTGTCCATTAGATCTAATTAGTTAATAGTGCTGCTCGAGTCCCCTGTTTCCTCATTTTCTTTTTAGATGTTCTATCAGTTATTGAATAGTACAACTATTATTGTATATCTCTCTACTTTTCTCTTTTTTGACCAATTTTTTTTCATATATATTGGGGCTCTGTTGTGAGCAGCACTTAGTTGAAGAATGTGATGTAATTTGACTTCAAAAAGATTC
>JAQZBX010045298.1:6586-21192 GCA_029593785.1 Cabassous unicinctus
TTAGACCCACCCACCCTCATTCTGGATCCCAGCTATGAAACTGACTGGTTATCACCTAAACATGATTGTGTACAGCTAATTGATGAGTTATATTCCAGTAGAACAGGACTCACAGATGTGCTTTTCTTTGACTCTGATTTAGAACTTTTTAAAGATGGAAGCAGTTTTATGGATCCTGAAAAGTGGTGCACCGGGTATGTTATCATTATGCTCAGTGAAACCTCAATAACTATGGCTTCTTTAACAACTCACACCTCAATAAAAGCCTAACCTCTAGCTATATGAAAAAGACTTATCAAGAGCAAAGGAATGGGAATATAAAAGAACAACACAAAGTGGCTGGCTAGCAAGGGAAGATTCAAACGATAGCAAAATCCTTCTCCCCCAAAATTTAGTCAAACCTATTGTCTTGCCCTTACATAAGCAGAGACATTATACATGAGAGACTGCTCTTCAGTAGATATCCAAATTTCTGGTTGGTCCTAAATTACAAAGAACTGTTCAAACTGTGAATGCCCAATATGTCAATTGTGCTAAAGATAACCCTCAGACTAATCCTTTAATTTTAAAGAATGAATTACAATTCCAGGACCTGCAAGGAGGAGAGGATGGGCAAATTAACTTCACTGTAATGCAAAAAGCACTGGGAAATTTCAAATAATTGCTAGTTTTTGTAGGCATCTTCACTGGATGGGTGGTAGCCTTCCTTTGCTGATCAGAAAATGCTCAAGAGGTAGTAGGAATTTTACTTAAAGAAATAAATCCAATCTTCAGACTTGGACTTCCTATTTCCATACAAAATGATGACATAGCAGCCTTCATCTCTAAGGTAACCAAAGATGTATCTGGACTGTTTGGTATAGATTAACATTTGCTTTCTCCCTGGAGATCTCAATCTCCTTAGCAAATGAATCACACCTTGAAAGAAACCATAGCTAAAATTTGTTTAGAGACTCACCTCAAGTGAGATAATCTTACCCACTGCCCTGCTATGATGAAGAACTGTTCCATGAAGAGGACTTGATTTAAGTTCCTATGAATGATTTATGGAAAGCTATTTCTTAAAAATGAATATATAGGCAACATGCATGCTAACTTTGAATTAGCTAATATCCAATATGTTAGATCTATGGGGTACAATCCTGGATAAAATCTAAAACTTTGCCTCTAAATATTTTAAATTCTCCACAGACACCACACTCTATAATATTGAATAAGAGACTGGGTTGACTTTGCATCTGGAAAACCACCCATCCTGTCAGCTAAGCCCCAAATTGACTGGGCCCCACATAGTGTTGCCTGTCACACACTTTTCTCAAGTTGCAGGGAATAAACCATGGATCCATAACCACAGCATGAAGTGAAAGACATTGCAAAACAGAGACAAAATTGCTTATCAAGAAATACCCTCAACACCCAGGGAAGCACCCCAACCTGAATATTTAACTTGGCACCCATGCTGGCCTTGCTTTTTTGTTCTAATCCTTCTCTTAGTGACAGGGATTATCTAGATCAAAGTCCAACCAACAGTTTCTCCAATAGATGGAACTACAGTTTCATCAACAAGCCCCAACTCTGTGTCATGTTCCAGCAGGAAGATAACAGCAAAATCTAGATACCCACAAGATGGAGCTTTCCAGTTTATAGTGAAGACTCAGTAGGTTAGTATAATGATTTTGGCTGCACTTTAGTTCATTATAACAGTAAATTCTACACTTCTGGGTGGGATTTAGGCATCATTTTCTCTACATGCAATGTACGGCCAAGCATGTTAAAGCATGCAGTGCTATAGAGCATGTGCTAGATGCAACCCCTCCTTACTTGTCAATCATGCAACCCAATCCCTTATACAAGCCAATATAAAGTTATTACTTAACGCTGTTCATGGAGTCCAATTTGAGAATTTGTCCATCTCCAGACCTCCTCTGGCTAATGAACTCTTTCATTTGAGTAATCAAACTCGGTATGGACCCCAATTTTCTGTGGTGGGCATAAAAAAATCCAAGGAACTCACATGGGTCTCCTTCAGATTCACAATAATTTGCAAAGAAACTGTAGGGAGTTCCTATGTACCCTTCACCTAGTTTCCTCCAATGATTATGTCTCATGTAATATTATACTATCAAAACCAGGAAATTGACATCAACATAATGTGTATATAATTCTATGCCATTTATCATATGTGTTGATTCATTTTAGTAATACTGACATCCAGATACAAAACTATAAAATTGCCACAAAGATTTCCTTCATGTTACCTCTTCATATGTACCCTTACCCCTCTTCCCCATATATCCATCCTTAAACCCTGAAAACCATTTATCAATCAGCTTTCCATCTCTATAATTTCATCACTTACAGGTTGTTATAGAAATGAAATAATTCAGATTATTCTTTTGTCACTTAAGACAAATGCCCTTGAGATCCATTTATTTGTTAAATGAATCAATAGTTCATTCCTTTTTATTGCTGAGTATTGTTTCATGGTACAGAAGTTAATTTAATTTAATCATTCACTATTTTAGAACATTTGTATTGTTGCCAATTTGGGGCACTTATAAATGCAGCTGTAGGAACATTTATATACATGTTTTGCTGTGGACATAAGTTTTCATTTCTCTGAGATAAATGTCTAGAAATGCAAATGCTGAATTGTATGTTAAATGTATGTTTTCTTTCTCAGAATGATTGAACCATTTTACATTCCTACCAGCAATGTATGAGAGATTTAATTTCTCTGCATCCTCTCCAATAATTGTTATTGTCTCTACTTTCAAAATTTTTTATATCCTAATAAGTCTATGGGCTTAATTTGTGTTTCCTTAATGACTAGTGATGTTGAACATTTTTTCATGTGCTTATTTGCCTTCAATAAATCCTCTTCAGTGAAATGTCTCTTTATGTGTTTTGTCCATTTCTAATTAGATTTTTTTTCTATTGAGTTGTGAGGGTTCTTTATATACACATAATTAAATCATTTATCAGGAATGTGGTTTGCAAGTATTTTCTCTAAGGCTTTAGCTTGTCTTTTCATCCTTTTAACAGGGTCTTTTGCATGACAAAATTTTTGAATTTTGATGAAGTCCAATATACTTTTTTTCTTTTCTAGATCATCCTTTCACTGTCATGTCTATGAATCCCTCACAAAGACCTAGTCCCAAATATTTTTTCCTGTGTTTCATTCTAAACATTTTTTCCTAACATATAGTAATATATACAAATGCTGTGACACTTTTCACTTATGCTTCTAAATTTTTTTTTAGTTTTACCTTTTACTTTTAGGTTTATGACCCATTTTTTCATAATTTTGGTATAAGGTGGGAGATTTACATTAAGATAGAATGTGAAACTGAAGAAAGGTAAAACCAAAATAAAAGTCCACAATGTAACCCAAATGGAAATCCAAATTTTACTAAGGGAAATATACAACAGAGATAAAAGAGTGTTGATGAGCTCTTGCACCTCTACAACCTAAGTTTTAAATTAACATAAAGATTTACTGATATGCTTTAACTGGCAAACTGTCATACTGGGGCTCAATTTACAGTTAAGAGAATCCCATTAAATTTAAACCATGTGTCTCTATAGTTTTAGGGAATTACTAACCAAAAATAGAGGACAAAGATCTGACTCACTAAAAGTATCAGAACTAGTGCTTGCCAAACTGCCCCATGTTCACAGCACCATTGCCCTAAAATATCCCTTAATGGGCCTGGACAGTTTGACCTAATGTGAAATAAATTGAAATTGTCTTAGCACTTACAAATTGGTTTGACACAATATGGCCCAATAGACTAACTTCCTCCACTCCTTTCCATTTGAAATAATTAATACTGACCAATGTAAATCAAAACAGGGCCTTTAAGATTTGAAACTATACCTATTGAAAGAAGGAATAATTATCCTCATTGCTTCTCCATTTATTTTTAGTTTTATTTTTTTAAAGATTTATTTTTATTTTATTTTATTTTTTTATTTATTTATGCCTCCCTTGCTGCTTGTGCTGCTGTGTCCATTCGCTGCATGTCTTCTCTGTGTCTGCTTATCTCCCCCTTGCTGTGAGGTCTTGCCGCATCAGCCCAGGGCGCAGCACGAGCCGGCCTGCCCTCACAAGGAGGCGCCAGGAAGCGAACCCGGGGCCTCTCATATGGTAAACGGGTGCTCTATCCATTGCGCCACACCCACTTCCTGCCATGAGGTTGCTGCATCAGCCCACCGCACCGCTCAGGCCGGCGTGCCCTCACAAGGAGGCCTCAGGACGCGAACCTGGGCCTCCCATATAGTAAACGGGGGCTCTATCCACTGAGCCACACCTGCTTCCCTGCTTCTCCATTTAAAAGTCTAATTTGACCTGTTCTTAATCTTGAAAAGAATGACTTGTGCTTCATGGTGGATCACCACAATGTTAATGCTGTGTTCCTACCCACTAAGGCTCTTGTATCCAAGATATTGAAATTTCTGACACCATCCAATCAACAACCAGTAAATATTTTTCTATTTAATATTTGGGTTAATGTATTTTGTTCAGTGCCTATTTCAACAGCCTGTCAGTCACAGTTTGATTTCACCTGTGAAGGGATAAAATACACTTTTGCAGGCAAGGTCTTAAAATCTACATTTGTCCTGTGTCACAGGTATGAGATTACATTGAAAACATCCTCCTCCAAAGAGAGTCATTTGAAACAATCATTTAGGTCTAAATAGGGAGTCCCCAAGACCAAACTCAGTTTTAATGTTTTAGTAGAAGGACTCACAGAACTCTGAAAAGCTATACTATGAACACTAATGGTTTATTACACTGACAGGATGCAGATTAAAATTGATCTAGAAGACACCTGGCACAAGCTTCCAGTTGTCTTCTCTAGGGAATTTGTATGGACAACACTTAAGTCTCCCAGCAATGATGTATGAAAATATATGAGAAGTGTTGCCAAACAGGGAAGCTCACTTGAATTATGGTGTGCAGGGTTTTTAATGTGTGTTACTCATATAGGAATTGTGTATCCATATGGCTGACCTTAACTGCTCAGTCTCCAGTTTCCCTCAAGTCAAAATGATAGTGCGTCCAAAGCCCCAGGCATAAAGAAACAAGCATTAACAAAAAATCACATTATTAGTATAAAGTCTGTGGCATCACCCAAGGCCTCAAGCATACAAAAATATTCTTAGTATGCAGAATATTCATAAGGCTCAGATGATATCTCCCAGGAGCTCAATGACCAGAACTTACATTCAAATATTCATGGTTTGAATATCCAAGGCCTGGCAAATTAACCCTTTTCTACACAAGGACATATGAATATCCATAAAGGAGTTTAAAAATGGGGCCTTGTCACACACAAAATGCAAGTCACCTCAGTTAAAGTCCTGAACACTATTTGACCATACAAGAACTGCCCCATCACTGATACTGTCAAGAAAAACTGACTCTCTCAGCACTCACAATTTTAAATCAAGCCCAACATGTTTTAGCTTTTTTAGTTTCTAGGGAAAACATACTATTCATTTTTAAATAGTACTTAAGTCTATGTATGATCTTTCTTGCAAATTGACCCACCTTGAATGGGGCCCTCTCAAAAATCTCTATAATCTGTCAAAATTGCAAAAATAGGAACTCCCCTTTATGTCCTCCAAAGTTTCCCTCATTGTAGAGTCTTTACCAATATCTTCTTATGTTCCCTACAGACTCTGGACCACCTTTGATGGCCATAACTTGCCCATGAGCTTCTGATGCAAGAAACAATCCTCATGGGAACTATGCTACTTGTCATTACAGTGGCAATTGCTGGCCCCATGCTAGGCTTTCCTGGAAATAGAGACTTTCACAGATAGTGAGCCAATGGACTTTGTATCCAGATTTCCATTATGCCTTGTGTCATAGAATGAGCACCCTGCAAACTGAACATAGCCACTGAGGCTTCCTTGCTATACTGGGGGCCAAACCTGTGTTCTCTGGCATATCCTATCTGCAATAGAAGTTGCCTCTTCTTGCCTCAGTCCCTTGAAAGATGCCACAGTACTGGAGAAGTCACCACTTTTACATACACTTTGGGTACCTGCAAAGCCCCTTGGGAGCAACTAATTGAAGAGTGAAGGCTATCCACACACTTTGTAGATGTAATCACCACCATCACACTTTATAGATCTCACTGAAGAGCTATTGCTTTATATCACTTACCAGAGATGTCCCAGACAAAATAGGGAATTCAAATACCAACACAATTGGCCAACTAAGTTCTCTTAGTACTGGATTCCTTAGCCAAAAACATGCACTATCAGCACATTTTTACAGACTCTTGGGTCACTGTCAATGGTCTGGATATCTGGTCTGGCCAAATTCAGCAAGAACAATTTATTATCCAATGTTGTCCCTGAATAGATGAAGGACTTTCCAAATAATTTGCCTCACAGATACCCAATATATAAATCAAAGACACATATGTCTCTACACAAACTAAAACCACAATACAAGGTCTCATCATGCCATTCATTATCCAAATTGTAGTTTGAGACATTAACTGACCAAGGCAGCCAGTTCACTTTCAGAATACACATTTCCAGGTTCTTGGAGAAGGCTTTCTACGGAATATTCACCTTATTCACTAAAGTTTGCAGGTCTCAGAGAGCACCATAATGGCTTACTTAAGTTCAAATTCAGTTCAATTAAACATGGCATATTTTTTTCATCAAACATAAGTGAGGGATTGTAAGAAAGTGTCTGACTCCATTTTTTGACTGCTGACATATTTTAAACCTTACTCTTTATCTTCCCCATCTTCCCTACATTTGGATAGGCTTATAAGAAATCCTGGTTGCCCCCTCTTTGATGCCAGTGGAAGATTCAAATTATGAATACCCCTGACTTTGTGCAGGATCCCTCATTTCAGCCACAACCCCTAACGGTGATGAAAACCCCAAGCCTTTCCTTTCTCTTCAATTCATTGAATTTGTTTGGAAACTCTGCACTGATTTCCACAGATAACCTTATTATGTGATCAATAAACTTTTTCATACCCTCCTGGTGTATAAGCAGCATCGCCAATTTCACTGTCCAAACCACATTATGTGCAGTGGCCTATCTTGTTTTAAGGTGTAGCCACAACTGTGGGTGTGAAAAAAGTGATAGTGAGTGTTGTAGAATGGGTTGCAATGTGTATATGTTTAATTGCACAATGAATAGGCAAAGCAGGAGAGATAATTGGTACAGAAAAGGTGTGCAAAGCATTGGATGTGGTTGGAACAGAGGTGGTGTGCAAGGCATGTTTGTTAAAAAAATGTTCATGGAGTGATAGTTGAATAGTGCATGGTGTTGGAAAGAGTATGGCATAGCCTTTTTGGGCAATGTGTATAGGATCAGAGACAAACTCCAATAATTGGAATTTTAATGGCTTTCAAAGCCTTTGAAAAGCAGATAAATTGACACAGTGGGTGTGCATGATGGATAGGTGAATAAGCAGTCATATTTGAATGATGCAGAAATGGTGTGTAAGGATTTTTAAATCACAAACAGTAGCTGTGCAAGGAGTGATAGTTAAATGGCACAGTATGGGTGCAACTTTCTTTCATTGTACCCATCTGTGTTATTCCATTTTTACTTGTTATACAAAATTTATGCCATTTCCCTCCACTCCCTGCATACCCATTATGTGCCATAAACTATGACTCCATCCACACTCCCTCTGCAATTCAACACCCGTAGAATGCTCATCCATTCTGCACCATCTAACATCCACTCTTGCAGTCTGCATTAAATCATGAAACCTTGCATCTCCTCCATTTTCTATTTGACCACTACTCCTTGCAAACCCACTATGTTCTATTCAGTTTACAATGTCATATACCCTTTGTGCTCCATCCAACTTTTGTTTCAGACAATCCTCTCTGTGCTATTCAACTTAGCCTATTGCATAGAAATACTTTTACCTTCATTTCCTCTCTGCACAGCCATGCTGATTCTTTCTACCATAACCTCTAGAATTGGCATATTGGAACATTTTGAGATTGAAGCTCTCCTTGATCACCCATTCTGCATCATTGAAATATGAATTCTTGCACACCCAGCAGATCTATTTGCCTATCAAATCTGCATGCCCATTTTGTTGTTCAAGTTATACACTTTAAGCACTCTTTGTGGAATGTTAAAATTCCAATAGTTATACACTATCACTTAGAACTGAAAGCAGGGACTGAAACAGATATTTGCACACTGATGCTCATAGGGGCATTATTCACAATTGTCAAAAGATGGAACTAACCCAAATGTTCATCAACTGATGAATGAATAAACAAAATATGGTGCAAACATACAATGGAATATAATTTAGTCATAAAAATGAATGAAGTTCTGGTACATGTGACAACATGTAGAAATCTTGAAGATGTCATGTTGCATCATATAAGCAAGACAGAAAAGGAGAAATATTGCATGATCGCACTGATGTGAAATAATTAGAATAAGCCAATTCAGAGAACCAAACTAAAATGTAGATTATCAGAGGTCAGGATGGGGATAGGGAATAGGGAGTTAATGCTTAAACTGTATATATTTTGTGCTTGGGGAGACAGAAGATTTTGGTAATGAATTATGGTGATGAAAGCATGACATTGTGAAAGTAAGTAGGAGCACTGAATTATATATTTGAATGTGTTTAATAGGGGAAATTTTAGGTTATATGTGTGTTACTAGAATATAAAATTTAAAATATACATAAGATTGTACAACAAAAACAGGGAACCTTAATGGAAACCATGGACTTTAGTTATTTACTATATTATAGTACAATTATAATATTATTCTTTCACCAATTGTAACAAATGTAGCACACTAATGCAAAGTGTTAATAATAGGGAGAGGTATATGAGAACTCTACTTACTGCTTTATTTTTTTTGTAAACCTACAACTTTTCTTAAAAATAAAGTACCCTGTCTCTATACTACGCATCATGTACATGTTGCACAACCAAGCAGTTGTATCTACCTTTGTTCCTTACACTTATTCTAAGATTCATTCACCAATCACTCATTGCACATTAACTGAGGCTATTCAACTTAAACTCCTTGCAAACCTGCTGCATCTTGGTTTGTCTTCATTTGGTTAACTTTATAAACATTACATTTGAGATGCCTGTGTGTCTATAAATGTGCTCACTTGTGGAAAATGACACATGAAGAAGATTTCATAATCCTCATCTTGTGACAAATACCAGCCTAAATCAGCCAGAGACTCCCAGTAAAGGCACCCAGGACTGGGACTTGGCCACACTACCATGTGGGAAACTGTCTCCCAAAGTGCCTATAGAAAAAATTACAGTGTCTCCCTCTGGAGGCAGAAATGAGCCCTGGCCCACAAGGGATGTCTAGGGAGGGCACCCTGAGACTGGCATCAGTCTCACTTGGTCCCCAATCATTGCAAGCAACTCCAAAATTTTTTCCTTATTCCCTCACTGGAGGCTGTGACTGACCTGGGCCAGGACTGATCTGGGCAGGGACTAGCCTGAGCTAAGAAGGGGGATGTTGGGAGTGCACTCCTAGCCAGGGCCAGTCACAGGTGGGGCTTGGTCTCCAAATGTGAAACTTGAAAATTTTTCTAAGTATCCCACAGGTATGGGAGATCTGCTCGGGTTAGCCAGTGAGCCCAGAGGGACATTTTTGACTCCCCATCATGGCCCCACTTTGGGCCTGGTTATTGGATGTTCTTCCCAAAGATCTTTATGTGTCTCCTTCCTTATGGGGTGACCAGCCTTGGTCAAGGGCCTGCATGGATTCCTGTCATTGGGAGCACATTCCACAAAGCTTTTGAAAGTTTCTGGCCAGAGGCAGAGACAGATCCAAACTAGACAGGAAGGAGCATAAACCTGGTGACCTGTATGTTGGGTCTAATTTCACTTAAGGTGGGGAGGTGCCCAAGATGAACAGGGAGGTCTGAGAGAGTTACTTACTGTGAACTCTTCTCCCCTCAGTTCAGTTCCCTTGCCCTCTTTCCCCCTGTTCTCCTTCCACCTGTTCTCTCCTGACTTCCCTTCAATTTTCCTTTCCAATCTCCCCTCTCTGATTCCTTTCTTTCTCCTTCCCTCAGCTCACCTCCTGTGTCTTCTCCTCCTCTCTGGTTACATCTCTTCTCAATTCCCCTTCACCCTCCTTCCCTTCAAGTCTCTAGTTTCTTCCCCCACTCTTCTCTCATCATTGCACCTCCCTTCCCCTCCCTCCCCTAGTTGCCCTCCCTTCTCTCTTGAGTCAGGTCCCCTCATTTCCCTTCATCTCCCCTTGCTTGAAGAACCTCGGTTCATCTCCCTTCTCCCAGTCATTGCATTGCTACCCATCCTGTGACTGCACCACAGTTCACTCCTCCCCTCTTGTCCTCCAGACTCACTTGGCCTCCCTCCACAAACACCCAGCCCCCAGGAACCTGCTCCTGGGGCCTACACCACATTTCTGCCAGACCTGTAATTGCCACTCCCCAAAATCCTGCCCCCCTAGTCTTTGGACAGATATTTATACCACTCTGAATCTGTTTCCTCAACAGATCTCAGTTCCTCTCATTTCTTCTTCTCACCACACCGGCTGTCTCCATCCATACCATAGGGTAACAATACAAATACATTCAACCCTATTTGCCAGATTTCTCAGAAGACAAGGAACCTGGATTAGCAGGTTCATGGTGGGTAGCATCTAAACATCCATCCTGAATCATTGGGTGGCCCCCAGCCCTTTACTCTAACCATGGGCAGTCACCTGTAGCACAAAACCGGAAACTCTGCCCTCATAGACATAGACCTTTCCTTAAACATTTTCCTAAAGCATCTGCAATGGTCCAGGAAAGTGTAGCAGTTCACCCAAGACCACACCCCACACCTGCTCCATGCCAGTCCTGAGCTAGGCACCCACAATTTTTCCCAGACAGGGCCATATGCTGGGCTCCCAACACAGCAGCCCACAAGAGAAATCTCCAGCAAAATAAAGCCCCCCTGGCTTTTTAGCCATCAAAAACTCCCCTCTAATTATTAATTTAATGCAATATTCCAAAACAATGTGAAAGTTCTCACAAAAGGGGTGTCTCCTACTTTGCCCCCTGGGATGGGACAATGTCTTGGCCTTTACCTGATTGCTGCCTTTCTGCCTTCTCCTTCCCCCAATACACACACTGAACCTAAACCTCAAGGATAAACCCTCTGAGATAAACTGGGCTGTGTTGTACTCTCCCCACAGTATCAGGATCCCAAAGCCATGGACTCACCCAGGACCAATTAAAAAGCACATCCCTGGGTGTAGCTGAGATAGCACTGTTTTTAAGAAGGAATTCTACTGTGAAGCCAGAGAGTGGAAAACATCAAGTCATGTATGAGGTTGCTGAACAACCAATTCAACATCATGGCACCCTGAAAGGAGACACAGAGGCTGTAACCAGGTAGCGGATGATGGCAGGTCAAGAGCAGACAACAAAGGAACAAGCAAGTCATTAGGGGCCCAGAACCTGGCAACAGGCCAAATAAGTTTATTTTTCATATTTACTGAATTCTTTTTTGAGTTATAGTATATATATCACCTCGCTCATTTTAAGTGATTTTTAGCAAATTTACAGAGTTGGGTAACTATTACCACAATCCAGTTTTAGAAAATCTCCCCACACCAAAAGATCCCTTATGGGGTTTGGAGTCAATACTGTTCCCATTCCCAGCCACAGTCAAAGTCTGATCTGTTTCTGTTGCTATAGATTTGCCTTTTCTGGGCATTTCATATGGATGAAATCATATAGTACTTAGCCTTTTGCATCTGGCTTCTATAAATTAGCACAATGTTTTTGACCCTGAAATATATTTAATCACTTTCTAAAAATAATACTGTTGTATTTGCCTAATTCTTTAAAATTTCAGTTACCTTATTGTCTTACCATAATAACTCTAAGTTAAGTAAGTTGGTGGTGGTTTCTCATGTCATAGATGGCAGACCCTGTAAGTTTTTTTTGTGTGTGTGTTTTTTCACATGCCAGTTTAGTTAGGCCAGTAAAAAGAATTTACTTGAGAAATGGGAGAAAGAACAGAGCTTGCTGAGAAATGAAAGAGAAAGACAGAAATACACATCAAGATTTGGTGTGGGCTCCTCTAGGCAGAGAGAGACAGACCCTATAAGTTTTGATCCCCAAAGCTGCCACCTGTGTGACTTTATTTCTGAACCCTTCTGCACCTTAGTTTCCTCAGCTCTAAAATGGAGATGAGTCAAACATTATTTTAGAGTTTTTTTGATTATTAATGAGTTTGTGCTATATATGCTATGTTTTTATAGGTAGTAGGCATTTTACGAGTGTTTGAAAACAAACCTCTGTAATATTTTATGAATTAACCTGAGGTTGCATGCACCATTCTTCCTTATTTCACTTTTTATATTGAAATGTTTCATAAAAGTATGAAATATTGTCAGGTTGCAATATTTATTAACAGTTTAATAAGGCAGAATGTAATTTTCCCTCTTTTGGAATGGATTATAGCTTTGACTCCTGGTACACAATCAATCTAGAGAGCCCCCTGGTGGCTCTCTCAGGAGTGCTCCCTCAGCCCTACTGAGTGTCCAGGAGGTGAGGGGTAGAGCCTGGACACCCCCTGGGAGTAGGGCCTGTTCTTTTGTGGGGGCTTCCTAGGAACAAAGCCCATGCTCCCTGCTGGGAGGAGTACAGAGCTCACATCACAGAAGGATAGTTGTCCATAAAATTACCTATATGTGTCAGGCATAGATAAGTGTCAGGAAGAAATAACAGAGCAAGAAGGGGGTTGTTTCCAGGGCAACAAAATCTTGGGCCACTTCATTGTGCACCAGAAGTAACAAAGCCACTTCTAGACAACAATCCCAAGACAGAACCATGAGATGCTGTGTGTGTCATTGTTTTATTTTTTATTTCACTTTCAAGGACTCTACAGAATATTAACAGATTTTTAACACACACACCAGTCTCCACTTCCCTGAACTCACCTGCAGGTGTTTCACCTCCTCTCTGATCACTGAATACCCCCTCCCCACCCAGCTTCTTACCCCACCCCAGTCATCACCTGGATGCGACTGAATTGGTGAATTTGACTTTCCCCCTTTTTTTTCTCTCTTGTCCCTCATTCACACGCATTATTTTCTGCCCTCTGGGCTCCTGCTTTACCTCAACTATTTTTTTCACTTGCCACTTCACCTCCATATTCCTGGCCTCCATTCCTCTACTTTGGGTTTGCCTTGCACAGAGCACAGCCTCCTCTACTAGGTGCCTTTTTTATTCTACACTCTCCACTCTAAACTCTCTCTTCACTCCTTTCAGCCCCACAACAATAACCCCAGTTCTCCCTTAGGCAGCATGGTTCATCACCTGCCTCACCAGCCTCTCTCACTCTGCCCTCCTCCCCACTGAGGCTCTCCTGGCCTCTTTGCCCTTCACCCTTTCCCTCAGCCCCACCCCTCCCCTCAGATCAAGCCCAAAGTGTATTTTGCCTCAATCATTGCCTTGTCTTTCCAGGCCTCTCACCATTCTGCTGCTGCTTCCCCTTCATCTCACCACCCTGCCACCTCAGCTAGGGAGGGCCACCAAGGACCTCTGATCCCTGTTTCCACTCCAATGAGACAGATATGCACCCAACCCACTTGGACTCATATCTCTTTATGCCTATTTCTCTTCCCCCAAGATGGCCCCAGGTGCCTGTGGCTTGGGTCACCCTGGTTTACCCCCTCATAAGCTCACCTCAGAAAAGATGTGCCCCTCAGCTGAGGTCTCATACTCAGGATGCTGTGCCCTGGCCCTTCCCCTCCCTTGCCTCAATTCTTCCCTGTTGCTGGCCTCAGTTTACCATCAACTCTTTCTCCTTCCTTTCCCTTCATCCTCATTTATGTGCAGCCCTCACCTCAGGACCCCATCACATTGCCTCACTTCTCCCTAGAGTTTACCCATGGTTGAGGCAAACATCCCCATGACTCTCTGTCCTCTGATCCCACCTACATCACTGCCAGTTTCATCTCCTCAATTCCTAGTACTCACTCCAGCACTCCCTCCTCTATCTGCATACCTTTCCTTAGCTCTTGAACTTGGGCCTCCGGGGTTGTTCCTCCCTACCTTGAGGGTCTTTTCTCTCTTCTCCACTCTCTGCTCCTCTCTATTCCCTAAAATCTGTCCAGCTTTGCTCCTTTTCCTCTAACCACTGCCTGCCTGCTTCTGCCCTGGTCACCTCAGCTACTATCATGAGTCTGTGGGAGTCACAGGGCTGCCCTCCCCAGTTCCCCATACCCTGTCTCAGTTTACCTCACCTCCCATCTCCCCAAGCTGGCAACACTCAGTTTTCTTCACCATCTTTCTCCCAGAGCTTGTAGTGCTCTGCATCTGGTCCCATTGCCCCTCCCTGTCCTTTGCTGGCCTGCTGGAGTGCCCACCCTCAATTCCAGCTCTCCAGGTGGTTTCCACTTTGCACAGCCCACCTCCTTCTGTGTGCCTCATCCACCACTCAGCCCAGGTGAGGCCCAGACCCCATGTCATCCTCCACTTGTGCCAGTACAGTTCAGTCTCATCCTGCACTACACAGTCCCTTGTGCTGGGTGCTCTCCTGCCATGGGTCCATTCTTGCTCCAACCCTCTCAGCTAAAAGTA
>JAQZBX010045299.1:0-21090 GCA_029593785.1 Cabassous unicinctus
AATGAAGCCAACAAAATAACCAAATAAAATTAATAAGAAAATGGAATTATGTTTTTAAAAATAAATAAAATACAAAAATAAAAATAGAAAAAATTTGAAATAAAATAAAATTTTTTATACATTGTGTCTTTCATCACTCTAAGATCTATCTTATATGTACAGTGACAATTTCTTCCATATATTTCCCCAGTGTATTTTTTTCCCTCATTTTATATACATAGAAGCATTAGGTTACAGAAAAGTCACATAGAAAATATAGGGGATTCCCATATGCCCAACGCCCTCCCTCTTTTCCATTCTCACCTATTAATAACATTTTACATGTGGATGGTAATTTGCTACAGTGAATGTACAAATATTGAAGCATTGCTACTAACCATGGTCAGTGGGTTACATTATGGCTTAGATTTTGCACTGTACACTTTCATAGGTTTTGACGAAATTTAAAATGGCCTGTATCCATTATTGCAAGATCACACAGAACAATTCTAATGCCCTAGAAATGCCCTATGTTCCATCTATTGCAATACTATCCCAGTTATTTTCCTACCATTCTGATACATTTCATAAAATGCCAGCATTTCCCAAACCAAAAGAATGAAGTATTTCTCTAGTAAAACTGTTCTCTTACCACATATTAAGTCAAATTTCTCCAATACTATTATATTCCTGGTAGTTTTTGAAG
Organism: Cabassous unicinctus; assembly: GCA_029593785.1. Taxonomy (NCBI): domain Eukaryota; kingdom Metazoa; phylum Chordata; class Mammalia; order Cingulata; family Chlamyphoridae; genus Cabassous; species Cabassous unicinctus. The sequence continues at coordinate 686 of JAQZBX010045299.1, forward strand.
GTCGAGGGACTGTTTAGATAGAGTATGAAAGAGCTTAAATGTTTTCTTCTTATATTAGAGTAACATTCTTTGATGGTTTCATCTTAAATTCATGTTGTGTTGTTGTTGGTAAAGTGGTAGGGAAGGACACTTGACTGTTTTGTTCCATTATTAAAAGTCAAATCAAGATAGTTGCATGTGCATATATGTGTTATAGAATAAAATTACATAGGTAATGACAGTAAAACATTAAGTTTTCACCTGATAGTATTGATAGTAAATATAATATGGATCAAGCCCGTCATACCCATTTCAGAATACCCTATAATCTGAGAAAACGTTGAAATTAGCTTGTAAAACTGAGTTAGAGATATGTGGGTATTAAAATGCTCCATCCAACCCACTTCCACATGTACCATCTGTTGGTTCCAGATGTACTGCTTCCTAGAGAAGGTATTCATGGGCATGGTATTATAACACCAACAAATTAGCATTCCTAGTTTCTGGGATGTACTTCCCGGGAATAGAAATTTTCTTTGGCTATATTTCAGGGAATTAGACTCCTCTGTGGCTAGGGACATACCATTACAACCATTGTAATGGAAATAGGCCAGTTCAGACCTTATAAGGCAGCAGGGTGCCTTCAAGTTAGGATGAGTACAAAGTTTCTATGATGTGTCTTTAAGTCAAGGTAAGTTGAGTACCACTATTAATGCTCCCCCTTTGGTGATTAGATATGCCTAGCTTATTGCAAATAAAGTGTTGAGATATCTCTTCCATGTTAAGTTTGATAAGGGAAGTTATAAAATGCTCCAAAGGCTCTAGAGTATATGCTTAAAACCATGTATATAGTCCAGCACCTTAATCTGGTGCTGTCGGTACGCAATGGGCTGTCACCTCCCTTAAGACCACTGCTTGCCTCATTAATACCACTGGAACAAATTATCACTTCACAGCCCAGAAATCTTCTATAGCAGTTGCGGTGATTGATGTAACAAGGCTAAAAAATAATGATGAAGTGCATGTTCCAGAAGACAGATTCAAATGGCAGTAGCTTCAAAGGCAATTAAATGTGACACAGAAGGAGTCTTCCTGGAATAAAGTATTTTCAAATAAAGGGTAAGAAGTGTGATAATTTCCTAGACTCACATTACACATAAATTAGTTCGCTATGAAAAACTATTTTTAAGGAGTAGTGTGCATTGATGTAAAAGTTTGGAAACAACCAGTTTGAAACATTTAAAAAATATTTATTTTGGTTTAAGATGGGAAAGAAAAAGGCAATGATTTGGGACCAGCATACATGCGCTTGATGCAATTTATTTTTTTGTAGCCATAGTATTTGAATGACATCTTGTGATATGCTTTATTTTATTTTATTTTTTAAGATTTATTTATTTATCCCCCCCTTGCTGCTCGTGTTTGCCATGTCCATTCGCTGTGTGTTTTCTCCGTGTCTGCTTATCTTCCCCTTGCTGTGAGGTCCTGCTGCATCAGCCCACCGCGCTGCGCGGGCCGGCCTGCCCTCACAAGGAGGCCCCGGGAAGCGAACCCGGGGCCTCCCATATGGTAAACGGGAGCTCTGTCGACTGAGCCACACCCGCTTCCCTTGTGATATGCTTTAAAGGTTGTTGTTGTTTGTAAAATAAAGAATTGTGACTGTGGATAACAGGTTTTTTAAGTGCCTTCCTCCAAAGTGAGTCAGACAATTCTTATGATGTATTAATTCTATACCAGTAAGTTACTAACTTTGCTGTGGGAGGAACCTGCCTACTCAAGAGAGTGCAACTGTACATTAGACAGACAAATAAAGGTCACTGTGAAAGGGCAATTTAAGACATGGTGAAGTAACAGGAACAGCTGGGCAATGTTAAAGCAATTTGGCATGTAATGGCAAAGGCAGAAAATGAAGGGCATATCTATATACTTCCTGAGGAGTTGAAAAATATAAAGCTTTGGACATCTTGCCTGTGGAAAAGGTAAAGCTCAAGTTATCATTAAGGTATTTCCTTGTTTTCTTGAAATTTGAACACAGGACAGATAAAGCAATAGAGACATTTTTCATAGGAATTTTTAATAGGAATTCTTGATTAAAAGGTTAGTGAATCATAGGACTATGCTTCCAAAGAATAAATTTTAAATGCAAATTCTAAGTAATAATATTTTTAAAAATATATTAGACTTAAGTGTAAAATTATCTTGGGCCATATTAAATATTTGTTTAAAGTTACTGCTTCACTAATCTATTATTAGACAAACCTAATGAGATCATGTGTTGATTTCTTGGTAGGATCAAAAAAAACAAGTTTATTTTAGATATATTATGTGGCAGTATCACCCAGAATTCTCTAGATATGAGCTAATGCAACTCAACAGCCATTCATTGTATTTTAATAATTAGTTTGACATTTTTTGTAATTTCTTGACCAGCCTTTTCAGTGACATGATAAAGCACTCAGAAATTTGTTTCTGATTGTATAAGCCACTATTAACACTGTTGTTTACCCTATGGGGGTTAAAGTGGTGAATTTTTTTTTTTGGAAATAATATGTGGGAGGTTGTGGGAGGAGTGGGAGGTGGGGCATATGGGAATCCCTACAATTTTTGTGTAACATTTATGTAATCTAAGTATCTTTTAAAAAATAAAAAATAAAATTATTATATGTAAAAAAATTATGGGTTATTTTGACCTAGTTTTTTCATGCAAGTAATACTTTTATACCAGGACATTGGTTAATTTGTAGATGGCAGATGGAGATATCCAACAACAGTCAAAGGATGCTGAGAAATTATTTCCAATGTAAGATGTCTATAATTCACTAGGTTAGACAGAAACACATATGTGAATCAAGTGATTTGCTTTTTAAAAATGATATTAAAAATTGCATAAACTTTTTAAAATTTTGAGTTTGGACTTGGGAAAGTCTGCCTTTTACTTACCTGACTTGTTAGGTGATCAGAAGTACTGAAAATATATACTTATCATCATGAATAGCAAAAAACACATATGACTAATATGACAGCTGCTTGAAACAGAAAAACAATAAAAAGACTTTGCACTTTTATGACACATTTGATTGGTAATAAAGCTCTTTCCTAATCGCATTCTCTCATCACAGCACCCCAGTGATTTGTGTAATTATTATTTTATATGTATTTTAAAACAATGGAAAAGCTAGACGATGAACCTGATGACCCAGCATTCATTTTTATTGTTACCATCTTTCAACTGCATGCACACTCAGACATTTTTAAAGAAAATTCTTATAGTTTTGGTGCTATCCAAAAACCATGATACTAAATTCTCATATCTTGTGACAACTGATTATACTTTTTACACTAGTTGTGATTTTTTTTAGATAACATTGAAAATTGGTTGCTTACATAGGGTAATTAAATTAAAACACAATGAGCTTTTTTAATTGGATGGTTGGAACTGCCCAATTCCAAATTAGTCATGTAATATTTTAAGAATGGCTAGATATTACATGCACTGTGTACCTGCTCTGGGCCATACACTGTCATATATGTAAACATACTTAACAGCAGCTTCATAAAATCAATGTGCGGTAGTTATTTGTATCCCTCTTTTTATGGAGGAGGAAACCCAACCTCAAAGATGTTAAATAGGATTATCCAGTGTCACCCCAGCCAGTCAGTGGCAGAGTCAATATTCAAATTTTATGTATGCCTGGTTCTAACTACTACATTACATAGCTTTTAAATAAATGCAGAGAGTGTTTTTGATAATAATGGTTAAATCGAAACACATTAGAGTAAATCTATGCAATATTGTTCATCAAGTTACAAGTATGCATTTAATTTGTTAAATTGTTTCATCCAAGACTCTGGGATAAAATAATGCATGAGTAATATCAGAATTTACAGAATTGAGTTTAGCATATTAACACTGTTTTATAAATTATAGTAATGATTCACATTTAGGAACTCTCTACATAAATATTTAGTAGAAAAAATAAAGCCATTTGCCTCTATACAGTCATAAAATCATGGTTTTAAAGTTATGAATTCTATTTTTCATGACCTTGTATATAAAACAAGCCAACAACCAAAACTGATAAATAATATTTCTCTAGATTTGAACTATCTGTTGCTAGATGTGAAGGCTGTTGAAGATACAGATATTTTGGTGCAAATTCCTCTTTAAAAAGAAGGTTTAAATTAAGCATGCTCAGCCATATAATATACTTTTGACTTTAGGTTATAATACAATCAATTATTGCACTGTGATTCAATATTGACATATTTCTGCTGGAGTAAAAGCCCAATTACTACGGAAAGCAATTGTGTTATTCTACATGTGTAGAAATCTTACAATATAATTGCATTCCTGATATTTTATCCACTTATCATTTATGAGTGTTTAAGGCTCCCCCCCCACTTTCAATCCAAATGACATTTTCTTATTTGCAGATGACCGAAAAAGTAGGTTAACCCTAGAAACTACTGTATCATTTATTAGAAATAGTAAGCATTCCAGAAAGTGGAACAAATTAAGTTCCTATTTCTTCACCAAATTAGTCAGTGCTAAGTGCCTATCATTACCTTTAAGTCCATATAACTTTGAAATTCTGTAATCTCTTTAGTACATAGTTTGCTTATTCATGAAATATGGTAATAATGCTTTTCTGGACTGATATGATAATTAAATAATATAATGTATAAAAGCTGTAATGAACAGTGCCTGGGCAATCAGTAGGTAACAAATTGTTATTGAATCAATTAATGTATTGTTTGTATTTGAAATATGATTAAGAACTTCTTTTAATCTGTCCCTTTCTTTCCTACGTACATGTCTGCTCTTTCTTCCAAAAATTGATTTTGAAAATGAATGAAATCTCAATTACAGTGCAGATGCTTAGCAGATTCTTTTGATAGCTTCCCCAACATTGATTAAACTGATCCAGACCTCTCAAGAGCATGACATTTTTGCCCCTTCTTACCCTACAATCTTACTTGTGTGTTTCACTAGTTTCCCTCTCAAAAGCAGTATTTTGATTTTTTTTTTGACATGACTATTTTGATGGAACCATATTGACACAACCACATTCAAATAGCCATGTTAATATAAAAATCTCTGTTTTTTTTTCTTCCAAGGATTGTTTGTCAGACATTTCTGGACGTAAGTCCATCTTTAACTGCCACCTAGGCTACATGGTTCTTTCACTTTCTGCTTTACTCATATTTGTATTGGTTGTTTTGTTCATTTAAAAGTATTGATTTTATAGTCATAAAAAAGGTTGTTTAAAAAATTATACTATTTGGTTAACCTCTAAGGGAAGGGAGGGTATGATATTGTCTCCCGTAACCATTGCCTTTATAATAATCCTTTAAAGACTGCTACCTTATAATGTATGTATACCACTGTGGAAATTGCTTGAGAAATCTTTTGGTACACCATCCAGTGTCTTATGGGATTAACAAATCAAGCTGCCTACCTAAAACAAGTAGCTAATATTTAGATTTTTCTACTAGATAAGATGACAAATTCGATGATTACATTGCTAAATCTGTATTTCAGTAGAGATTAAGTATAACCATTGTAACTTTAAGAGATCACATAGTTTGAAATGGTGACCACATTCAGCAAGCTGAATGAATTATGACTGATGCCCTATATGACAAAAGCATGTGTGATTAGCATGTATAATTTTATGTGGATTCCAGATGGTACCATATCCCAACCAAAATCTTTACCCCATTTCTTTGCTTCTTGTCATCCAATATCGTTCTAGCATATAGATCAAAGATGGGGTGAAACTGAAAGTTGAGATGAGAAAGTTTGCTTCACATACTGGTTAATTAAAAATAATCTGAGTATTTAATTATTTTGTGATTTAAACCTTGTCATATTATCAAAATATTAGGTATCTTCTTCCTTTTTTTTCTACATACGTGTCTGCTCTTCTTAAAAAATATCAAGTGGTAGATGGATGTGTTACCTAGGTCAGGGTGTTGTGTTTGTGTTTGTGTGTATCTTGGTGGGTGTAAGTGGGTTGCAGTGTGAAGTGGGCAGTTGGTATAAGAGGCTAGGCATCATTTTCCTTGATAAGTTTTTCCTTTTGATTCCCTGCTTCTGTGCCATTAAACAACCAATAAAAATACTAAAAGTGTATAAAAAAAGAACTGTAAGATATTGTTCAATTATAAATAATAAATAATATCTATTAACAAAGTGTTTTTAAAACTAAAAATTAAACCCTATTCAAAGATCATGTTTTGAAAAATGCAATGGAAAGGCGAGACATCTGCAAAGGACACAATTTACTCTTGCCATTATGGAAAAGATGTGAAGGTTTTAGAGAGACCTTTGAGTAAAAAATACATCTCACTTTTGCACATGACCTGCCAGACTATAGTCATGTAGTAATAGACAAAGATATGAGTGACTAGAACAGGGGTTCTTAACCTTTTTTGTTCCATGGACCCCTTTGCCAGTCAGGTGAAAACAGATAGTTTTATGACACTCAACATCGGCATGTCTTTAAATTAAATTTTAGGATTATTCAAACTATGTTTTACAAATTTCCCATAATTTCAATACTTGATAACCTAACATGGTTCAACATCTGTTCACATGGTCATTTTCAGCAAACATTTAGAAATTCAAGTTTTTCCACGGTGTCATAAAACCATCTCCGCCATCCTTATCAACCTTTTTGCAGGTATTTATCCACTGCACTCAGAACGTGCTACATCAAAATAAAAATCATACTAAGTCCACACTCTACTGTGTATTATTTTTTTAAAAAATTTTTTTATTTGTAAAATGATATATAAATACATATGCATATATGTGCATTATTTAAAAAAATATATCACACCTGCACCAACATATCCCCAAAGAATGTTTCTAAATGCATAAAATGAAATTACAAAGTAAATCAGTTACATGTATTGAAATACAGTTACTAAAATAAAAACATATGAGATAATACTATACATATGTGCTTCTTTCTTAACATATTAAATAGTAATCCAATACATCAAAAATATAGGAAGTTAAAGTTAAATTTTATTTTTTAAAGACATGTCAATATGCAGACTGTTGTTTGTCTTGAATAAGAACATTAAACTGGTGTAGTATTTGACTAGGCAACACACATATCACACATATTTTTAAATTCAAGCTCACATACCCCCTGAAATCTTTTCACCGACCCCTGGTTAAGAATCTCGGACTAGAATGATAATGGAAAACACCGATGTGGAACAAGCTGTGATATACATTGTAAGGCCACATTGGCGATGGCACATCCCTTAAAAACAAAGGGTGGTGACAATAATCATGCATTTATTGAGCATTCATGATATGCAGAGCAATATGTTATTATGATATGATGGTTCCAGACATTTTTATCCCTGCCTTTAGAAGGCTTCCTGTCTAATGGGGACCACATGACATACTGACATAGAACATATTGTAAAGAAGAATGAGGTTTTTAAATTTTTGCTTAGAGAAACATTTAAATATTGATAATGTACAGAACTTGTATAGTCTGGGTTAATATAGAAAAGGTCTCAAAACCAAGTGAACCACATGAACCTTAAGTTGAAATTTCTAGGAAAAGGTTATGTTACTCAGAGTCCTGTTTTTGAAGCAGAGTTTTTGAAGACTGCTCAAGGAACTGAGCAATTTATATTATTTTTTAAGTTAGGGAAGAAGAGTGCTGTTATAAAAAATGTTTCATGAAAAAAGGCTGATGGAGACTTTGGTTGGGTTTAGTGCATACTGATATTATGGTAACACTATGTCATCAGCTGGTATTATAAAAAATATTAAACATTACCCAACACAATTAGAAGATAACAACCATTCATTTCCATTTGATCATCTTCAATATTTCTAGGATATTGGTAGCTTATAAAATAGGAAAACTCGACTCAATTTAGTCTTTTGAATTACAGGAATTCTGGATTATTTCCATTTTAATTTTGGAAGAATTTAAGCCATCTCTTGCCTTGAAGCAGAGGGATTTAGTAATCAGGCACAGCAGTAAGAAGATATTTGTATAGGGATGCTATTAATTAACAAACTTGGAAAAATGTCTGCATTTCTTACCTTAAAGTCAAAGCAACCCTAACAAGTACATTGAACAATTAGATTAGAAAATCTGTCTTGGGTCAGATGCTTTATATGTTCTGTTTTCGAGAATCCAGGAAAAAATGCATGTAGCTACTGGAAGGCATTGAGATTATTACCATGAAAATGAATGGCAATGAATGTCAAGAATGTTGATTGTGAGGCCCCAAATAACTGTGCATTAGGAAATTCCAATATTTCTAAACAAGTACAGGAAATCATAATCCTTTTTCACTTAAAAGCAACTCTTATGGTCTTCTTTTTATTTAACTTATAAATTTAAATTGGAAAACTTGAAAACAAATTTTGAGGGAACGAGAACTAGTTTTTGTTTCTTTTAAAATCAAATTTATTTAGGTATAATTAATATACAGTAAAATGTACTCATTCTAAGTCAAACATTGATGAGTATTGACAAATATATATTCTCATGAAACCACCACCACACCCAAGACTTGGATGTTTCTATCATCCCTTAAGGTTCTTTTTTGACTCCTCCCAGGAAATTCTCCTCATGTTGGCTTCAGGGAACCACTGATATGCTTTCTATTACATAGATTAGATTTGTCTTTTCTAGAATTTCATATTAATGGAATAATACAGTATTTATTATTTTGTGTATGACTTCTTTCACTCAGAATAAGCCTTGTTTTCTATATTTGTACATGTTGCATTGTTCAATACTTCATTCCTTTTTATGGCTGAAAAATATTTCTCCGTGTTGATATGCCACATTTTGTTTATCCGTTCATCAGTTCATGGACATTTAGGATGTTTCCTCGTTCTGGATATTATTATTAATGCTGCTGTGAATATTGATGTACAAGTCTTTGTGTGGACAAAGACTCAAATTTCTTTTGGGTAAAAACCTAGAAGTGAAATGATGCCTAGGTCATATGACAGGTGTGTGTGTATGTGTGTAAGTAAAAAAATGTGTGTGTTCGTGTGTAATTTTATAAGAGAATGCCAAACTGTTTTAGGAAAGTGGTTGTACTTTTTAAATTCTTACTAGCAATGTATGACAAACTCCAGTTACTACAGCTGCTCTACGACCTCATGCAACACTTGGTAATATCAGTCTTTTTAATTTTAGACATCCCAATGGGTATGTAGTGATATTTCATTGTAGTGTTAATTTTCATTTCACTAATGACTAATGTTAATAATCTTTTCATGTGCTTATTTGCCATTTGTATTTCTTCTTTGCTGAAGTATCAGTTCAAATATTTTGCCACATTTTCCCACATTAACAACAACCTTCATTAGTGTGGCACGTTTGTTACAATTGATGAAGACATTTTGGAACATTGCCATAAGCTGTAAACGTGGATTATAGTTTACATTATAGTTTACACTCTCTCCCATACAATTTTGTAAGTTATGACAAGATATATAATGGCCTGTATCTGTCATTGCAATGTCATTCAGGAGAATTCCCAAGTCCCGAAAAAGCTCCCATATTACACCTGTTTTTTCCCTCTCCCTCTCCACAGAACCTCCAGTGGCCACTGCCTCCACATCAATGATAAAAGTTCTTCAATTACTAGAATCATACTAAATCTATAGTAGAATAACAGTAAGTCTAGTCTAGTCCATTGTTCATTTCCCAATCCTGAGTATTCTGGGATGGTGATCCCCACTCCACCTCTAATTGAGAGGGGGCTTAGATCCCATGGATCAGATGGAAATGATTATCTTGTTTGCAGTTGCAAACTCTCTCTATTCCTTGGGATGGTCATTGTAAATCATCATCTCCTTGTTTGTTGTCCTGAATGAGTCCAATGAACAGGAGGGTAGGTGTTGCAAGTCTGTTGAGTTCAGAGCCTAGCTGGTACATTGATAGCCCAAAGATTTAAGTCTCTTGGACACACATCTATCAAATCTAGTACTAACTATAGGTTCAAATAGAAGTAGCAGAAGAGCCATGTGTAGGGAAACCACAACTAAGTCCAACTCTTTCTCACTGGGGAGCAGTAGGGCTCAAGCCCAAGTAGGGCTCAATGGCAGAGCACCAAACTCCTGAGCTGTCTTCCCTGCCTATAGTGTCTGGATATCTCCAGAGTCCTCAGGAGCCCCACTATTTGAGGCAATATATACTTTGGCAGTCAATGAGATCCTGCTGAAACATGCATAAGTGTGACCTCTGAATGACCTCCCGACTCACTTTGAAGTCTCTTAGCCATATAAACTCATTTGTCTTTACCCTTTCCCCCTTTAAGTCAAGATCTTTTTCCAGTTGCATTGCTAGTTGGTGCTTGGTAGTAATCTCTTGGTGCCAGGCAGGCTTATCCCTGGGAGTCATGTCACACGGTGAGTTTGGCTTAGAGAGAGGCCACATTTGGGCAACAAGGAGGCTCTCAGGAGGTAACTCTTAGGCACCCTATAATGCTAGGATAAGTTTCAGTTTCAAAAGTAAAGATTCATAATTACAGTCATCAATATCAAGGGCCCATCCATAGTCCATCCTCCTTCACTAGTCACTGCTCCTGTACTCAGGGGATAGTTGCTATCCCATTAGAGAGTGTGGTAGAGCGCCCCAGGATGAGAATTCGATATTCTTTCGGTTATTGTGGGAAACTCCACCCACTGCGACAATGCCCCATGAACAACTGAAAGCAGTTATATGCCTTATAGTTATGCCCCAGGTCAACCTCCTCCCATACATCCCCCATCACTGACACCATTTACCAATGATCCTCCACTGCCACAGTTGTAACCTTTCTGTGATCCAAAACTTCTTCAAAAGTGAAGCCAACAAAATACAACTAATAAGAAAATGAAATAGTGACAGATTTAAAAATAACAAATAAAATACAAAAAATAAAAAAAATTGGAAAAATAAAAGAATAATTAAAAATATATAAAATTTAAAAAAAATTTTGTCATGATGTCTTTCATCACTGTAAGATCTGTTGTATGTATAGTGATATTTTCTTCCGTTTCTTTCCCCAGTGTTTTATTTTTTTTTTGTATTCTCTTCAAAGAAGCGTTAGGTTACAGAAAAGTCAAGTACAGAATATAGGGGATTCTCATATACCCAACATCCTTCCCCCTTTCCCCCTTCCCCTATAAATAACATTTTACATGTGGATGCTACATTTGTTACAATTGATGTACAAATATTGAAACATTGTTACTAACCATGGTCAATGATTTACATTATGGTTTAGATTTTGGACCATACACCTTTATAAATTTTGATGTAATTTAATGTGGCCTGTATCCATCATTGCAAGATCATGTTGAACAATTCCATCACTGCCAAAATGTCCCAAGTTCCATCTATTCTTTTCCTCCTTCCCCCTCCCCTCGGGACCCATGGCAACCAACAGACTTCACTTCTTGAAGAACAAGATTCATAGTTACTTGCAACAACATTGAGGGCTTGACATACCTGCTTCTCCTCCCCTATTAGGCACTGCCTGTGCTCTCGAGAGACTTCTGCCCCTCTATTTGAGGGCATGGCAGGAATCCCCAGGATGCTAGCCCAACACCTTCCCACTCATTGTGTGGGTTTCCACCCACTGATACAACACTCTATGACAACATAAGTATTCACACTCTCTCTAGAAGCCTGCACCCTGTCCTGCATGCATCCCATATCCAACACCCTAAACCAGGAACCCTCCCTTGCCATGTTTGCCAAAAGAACATTCTCAACATTGTAGTTTCTACCACAAACCCACAAATTCCCAGAGTTCACCTGCTCCCTCCCCATCCACTCTCTCTAGTTACATGAAGTGTCCAACCCACCCTCCCCACCCAGACCCCTCACAAACCAGCACTGCCTAACCCAATAGCATAACTGCACCACTATCATGCCCATCCACTGCACAACTCCATGTTATCATAGATTTTGCCCATATTGGCATTGGCACCCAACCTTCTTCTCCCTTTCTGTCCTCTGTAAACCTATCTTCCAGGCTCTAGCTTTGTCAGTCTGCTCAATTTGCTTAATTCATATCAGTGAGGTCATGTAATAATTGTCCTTCAGTGCCTGGCTTCCTTCACTCAGCACAAGGTCTTCAAGGTTCAACCAGGTTATCCCATGTGTTAACACTGCATTCTTTCTTACAGCTGAGTAATATTCCATTGTTTGTATATACCACAATTTGTTTATCCATTCATATCTTGATGGACATTTGGGTTGTTTCCAGCTTTTGGCAATAGTGAAGAATGCTGCTATGACCATTTTTGTGCATATATCTGTTCATTTCCCTGCTTTCAGTTCTTATGGGTATATACCCAGCAGTGGGATTGCTGGATCATATGGCAGTTTTATAGTTAGCTTCCTGAGGAACCGCCAAACTGTCCTCCACAATGGCTGCACTATTCTACATTACCACCAGCAGTGATTAAATGTTCCCATTCCTCCACATCCTCTCCAACACTTGTAGTCCTCTGTTTTTTTAATAGCCACCAGTCTAATGGATATAAGATGATATCTCATTATAGTTTTGTCTTGCATTTCCCTAAGAGCTAGTGATGTTGAACATCTTTTCATGTGCATTTTAGTCATTTATATTTCTTCTTTGGAGAAATGTCTATTCAAATCACTTGCCCATTTTTTAAATTGGTCATTTGCCTTTTCATTTTCGAGGTGTAGAATTTCTTTATATATGATAGATATTAAGCCCCTATCAGATACATGGTTACCCAAATATTTTCCCCCATTGAATAGGGTGCCTTTTCACTTTCTTGACAAACTCCTTTGATGTACAAAATTTTTTAATTTGAGGAGGTCCCAATTATCTATTTTTCTTTCGTTGTTCATGCTTTGGGTGTAAAGTTCATGAAACCATTTCCTAATACAAGATCCTGTAGATGCCTCGCCACATAATCTTCCAACATCTTTATGGTCTTGGCTTTTATATTTAGATCTTTGATCCATCTTTAGTTAATTTTTCTATAATATGTGAGATGGTGTTCCTCTCTTATTCTTTTGGATATGGATATCCATTTTTCCAAGCACCATTTGTTGAAGAGGCAATTCTGTCCAAGTTGAATGGTCTTGGTGGCCTTGTTGAATATCAATTGACTGTATATGTGAAGATCTATATCAGAACTCTGATTTGGTTCCACTAGTCAGGATGTCTATCCTTGTGCCAATACCATGCAGTTTTGACCACTGTAGCTTTGTAGTATGATTTAAAGTCAGGTAGTGTGATTCCTCTGATTTTTTGTTTTTTCTTTTCAATATATCTTTGGCTATTCAGGTCCCCTTGCTTTTCAAAATAAATTTCATAGTTAGCTTTTCCAATTCAGTAAAAAATGCTGTGATAATTTTTATTGGGATTGCATTAAATCAGTTTGGGTAGGATAGACATCTTTCTGAAGTTTAGTCTTCCTGTCCATGAATAGGGAATATTCTTTCATTTATTTAGGTTTCCTTGATTTCCTTTAACAGTATTGGGTGATTTTATGTGTACAAGTCCTTTACATCTTTAGTTAAATTTATTCCTAGTTATTTGATTGTTTTAGTTGGTATTGTAAATAGGATTTTTTCTTGATTTCCTCCTCAGATTGCTCATTAATGTTGTATAGAAATGCTATTGATTTTTGCACATTGATCTTATAACCTGCCACTTTACTGAACTCATTTATAAGCTCTATAAACTTTGTTGTCAATTTCTCAGGGCTTTCAAGGGCATTTGCAAATAGTGAAATTTTTATTTCATCATTTCAATTTGGTTGCCTTTTATATGTTTTTCTTGCCTAGGTGCTCAAGCAATTATACTTGTACCACAATGTTAAATGTTAAATGTAGTACAATTATATTTGTACCACAGTGAAAGTGGGCATCCTTGTCTTGTTCCAGATCTTAGAGGGAAAGTTTTAGGATTTCACCATTGAATATGATGTTAGCTGTGCGTTTTTTGTATATACCCTTTATTATGTCGAGGAAGTTTCCTTCTATTCCTATCTTTTGAAGTGTTTTTATGAGGAAAGTGTGCTGTGTTTTGTCGAATTGCTTTTTCTGCGTCTATAGAGATGATAATGTGATTTTTTTCTTTCCATCTCTTAATGTGGTGTATTATATTGATTGATTTTCATATGTTGAAACATCTTTGCATACCAGGGGTGAAGCCCACTTTGTCATGGTGTATAATTCATTTGAGTGTTGTTGAATATAATTAGCAAGTATTTTTTTTGAGGATTTTTGCATCTAGCTTCAATAGAGAGATTGGTATATAGCTTTCCTTTCTTGTATCATGTTTGTTTGGCTTTAGTATTAGGGTGATGTTGGTATCATAGAATGACTTAGGCAATGTTCCCTCCTCTTCCATTTTTTGGAAGAGTTTAAACAGAATTGGTGTTAGTTCTTTCCAGAATGTTTGGCATTATTCACCTGTGAAGCCATCTGGTCTTCGGTTCTTCTTAGTTGGGAGGTTTTTGATGACTAATTCTTTCTCTTTACTTGTGATTGGTCTGTTGACTTCATCAATTTCTTCTTTCATCAATGTAGGTTGCTTGTGAGTTTCTAGGCATTTGTCCATTTCTTCTAAATTATCCATCTTTTTGGCATACAATTTTTCAAAGTATGCTCTTATGATACTCTTGATTTCTGTGGGTCGGTGGTGGTGATATCCACTTCCTCATTTCTTACTTTATGTATTTGCATATTCTCTCTTTTTTCTTTATTATTCTTGCTAAGGGTTTGTCAATTTTATTAGTCTTCTCAAAGAACCAGCTTGTGGTTTTGTTTATTTTTTCTAGTGCTTTCTTATTTTCAATTTCATTTTGCTCTGCTGTAATCTTCGTTATTTTCTTCTTTCTATTTGCTTTGGAGTTAGTTTGTTGCTCTTTTTCTAATTCCTCCAGGTGTGCAGTTAGGTCTTTGATTTTAGCTCTTTCTTATTTTTTAATGTAGGCATTTATGGCTATGAATTTCTCTCTCAGCACTTCTTTTACTGCCTCCCATAGGTTTTGATACGTTTTGTTGTTATTTTCACTCCTTTAAAGGTATTTAATAATTTATTTTGCATTTTCCTCCTTGAACCACTGTTTGCGTAAGAGTATGTTGTTTAACTTCCATATATTTGTGCCTAATCCACTTCTTTGCCCCTTTCTGATTCCAGCTTCATCCCACTGTGGTCAGAGAAATTGCTTTTTATAATTTTAAACTTTCTGAATTTGTTGAGAGTTGTTTTGTGGCCTAGCATGTGGTCTATCTTGGAGAACGATCCATGTGCACTTGAGAAGAAAGTGTATCCTGCTGTATTTGGGTGTAATGTTCTGTATATATCTATTCAGTCTAGATCCTCTAATGTATTATTCAAGGTCTCTGTTTCTTTATTGATTTTTTTGTCGAGATGGTCTGTCTAATGGTGAAAATGGTGCAATAAAATTCCCCAATATAATTGTAGAGGCATCTGTTTCTTCACTTAGTTTTTCCAATATTTGCCTCAGGTATTTTGAGGCACTCTGGTTAGGTGCATAAATGTTAATGATCTTTCTTTTTGATAGATTAACCCTTTTATTAATATATAGTATCCTTCTTTGTCTCTTACAATAGATTTGCATTTAAAGTCTATTTTGTCTGATATTAGTATAGCTACTTCTGCCCTTTTTTGATTATTGTTTGCATGTAAAGTTGTTATCCAACTTTTCAATTTCAGCCTTCTTGCATCACTTGGTCTATGGTGAATTTCTTGTAGACTGCATATAGATAGGTCATATTTCCTTATCCATTCTGCCAATCTATGTCTCTTGACTGGAGAGTTTAATCCATTAACATTCAATGTTATTACTGTCAAGCCATTATTTACATTAGCCATACTTTTTTTAGGTTCATGTATGCCATATGTTGTTTTAATTTTTCTTTTTATCTTTTTAGTCATTCTTACACTCTCCTCCAACTAGCTCTCTCCTTTTTTTTTCTTTCAACCTGTAGAACTCCCTTTAATATTTCTTGAATAGTAGGTTTCTTATTGACAAACTCTCTTAATTTCTGTTTATCTGTGAATAATTTAATCTCTCCCTCTTTTATGAATGCCAGCTTTGCTGGGTAGAGACTTCTTGGCTGGAAGGTTTTTTCTCTTTTAGCACCTTAACGATGTCATACCATTGCCTTCTTGCCTCCATGGTTTCAGATGAGAAATCAGCACTAAATCTTATCGAGCTTCCATTGTATGTGATGTATCTCTTTTCTCTTGCTGCTTTCAGTGTTCTCTCTTTGTATTGAACATTGGAGAATTTGATAAATATATGTCTTGGGTTAGGATTTATACTGTTTGGGGTACACTGAACTTCCTGAATATATATGTCCATGTCCCTCAATAGATTTGTGAAATTTTCAACTATTATTTTGTCCCATACTCATTGTGCCCCCTTTTCCTTCTCTTCTCCCTGTGGGTGCCTATAATACACGTTTGTGTGTTTCATATTGTCATTCAAATCTCTAAGCCTCTGCTGCATTTTTTATATGTTTTTAACTATCTGTTCTACTATCTGTCTGGTTTCAAGTTACTGTCTTCAGCATCACTGATTCTTTCTTCTGCTTGTTCAAATCTGTTGTTATGTTCTTCCAGTGTATTTTTAATTTCTTGCATTGTGCCCTTCATCACCATCAGGTCCGTTATCTTTTTATGTATGTTTACAATTTCTTCAGTATGTTCCCCCAGTGTCTTCTTAATACTCTATCTCCTCCTTCTCTTCATTAAGTTGATTCATGATATTTGTTTGGACATCCTTGATTAGTTGTTCCACATTCTGCATCTCCTTCTGTTTTTTACTTTGGTCTCTAGACTGGGCCATGTCTTCTTGTTTCTTAGTATGGCTTGTACCTTGTTGTTGGTGTCTAGGCATCTGTTTATCTTGATGGGCTTATTTGGTTGGTTAGCTTCTTTTTCTACTGTAGGATTTTTTTGTTGTTTCTTTGTGTGTGGTAAGGTTAATTTTTGATACTTGTTTCCTCTTATTCTATATCCCTGCAGCTGTCTTTGTTCCCTTGAAAAAAATTAGGAACAGAGAAAAAGAAATAGATAAAAAGAAAAAAAGGATAACAGTAATAATAATGCAAAAAAAGTAGAAGAGGGACCATGCAAGAGCTAGGAAACTAAGTCATACGAGTAAAAAAATCATAAAAAATACAAAGGAATAAGAATAAAAAGAGGTGGAATAGAAAAAATAAAACAAGAAACAAAACAGAGAGATAAAATAGAATGAGTTAAAAGGCTGGGCAGATGAATTGAAAAAATAAAATAAGAACCAAAATAAAGAGAAAAAATAGAATGAATTAAAAAGCCAAGTAGATGAGAAGAGAATAGATGGAAAAAATGGAGAGAGAGAGAAAAAGAAAAATGAAGACCAAATAAGAAGTGTTGGAATGGAAAAAAGCAACAGAATTCAGAAGACAGAAAAATGAAGGGAAGAAGATAATTAAAGTAGGTAGAAAAAAGAAGTAAAAGGAAAAAAAAGAAAACAAAGAAAGGGAAAAGAGCAAACAAGAGACAAAACAGCAATAAAGAAAGAACCCAGGAAAAACAGCCTTCCCTCTTAGGCCCCTAGGGACTTTCTCAGCCTGCTGGTGCTCATCAGTTAATCACTGTGAAGCCTGCCCTCCACAGGTGATGTATCCAATTTTAGCAAATAAAATAAATGATAAAAAAAAAATCCAAAATTTGTAAAACAAAACAGTAGAAACTTAGTCTATAAGTTCCCTATCATAAAAGAGCTAGCTGCATCCCTTATCACTCTCTCGATCCTCCCCGAGTTTCAAAGGGGGCTCAAGGTGGCCAACCCACTAAAAGGAAACCACTCTCCACCCTTTGCCAGACCTCTCTTCCTCCTAAGGAATGTTCTCTCCCACTCCGCTGGCTTGGGAGAGCAAGTAGTTCCTCGGAGGCCACAGGGGCGAGCATCTTACAGCTGTCCCTTGGACTCTTTGTCTCTTTGTCCTGCTCCTTCCTGGACCATCTCCTACAGCCTCCTGCTCTTTGGATTCCTAGAACAGCTCACTTGCATAGGTTTTTGCCTTTTGTGTGAAAGAACTGCGCAGTGCCTATCTATAAAGATGCCATTTTCCCATAACTCGCCAATATCTTTTTCTTTTGTAATTAATTTTTTAAAAAGAACCTTTAGATTACATAAACATTACATAAAAAATATAAGGGGTTCCCATATGCCGCACTCCCTCCCCCTCACAAACTTTCCCACATTAACAACATCCTTTATTAGTATGGTACATGTGTTACAATTGATGAACCCATATTGAAGCATTGCTACAAACCATAGACTACAGTTTACATTAGAGTTGACACTTTGTCCAGCACAGTTTTGTAATTTTTGACAAGATATACAATGGCTTGTATCCGTCAATGCAATGTCATGCAAAGGAACTACAATGTCCCCAAAATTTCTGCATATTACACCTATTCTTCCCTCTCCTATCCCTCAGAACCTCTGGTGGGCTCTGCCTTTACAGCCATGTTAAGAGATCTTCCATTGCTAGAATAATAAGTCTATAGTAGAATAATAATAATTATACTTTATTCCATTGTTGATTCCCCAATCTTGAGGATTTTGGGATGGTGATGCCCACTCTGCTTCTAATTCAGAGGGTGCTTAGATCCCATGGGGCAGATGGATGTAAATATCTTGCTTGCAGTTACAGACACTCTCTGTTCCTTGGGATGGGCATTGTCCATCATCATCTCCTTGTTTGTTGTCCTGGGTCATTTCAGTGACCTGTGGAGTAGGTGTTGCAAATCTGCTGAGATTCAGGATTCAAGTGACACTTTAATGAGCCAAAAATTTAAGTCTCTGGGACATATATTTAACAAGTATAGTGCTAATTGTACATTCAAATAAAAGGGGCAGAAGAGCCATCTGTAGGGAAACTATAAATGCATCTAAATCTGTTATACTGGGGAACATAAATTCCAAAGCAAGGACAATTGACAGGGTGCCAAATTCCTGAGCTCTCTGGCCTGCTTATAGTTTCTGGATATCTCTAGAGCCCTCAGGAGCCCTGCTGTTTGAGGCACTGATTACTGTGGCAGTCAATGAGATCCTGCTGAGACTTGCATAAACATAAGCTCTGGAATGACCTCCCTACTCACTTTGAAATCTTTTAGCCATAAAAACTCATTTGTATTCACCATTTCCCCCTTTTGGTCAAGGTCTTTTTCTAGATGCAGTGCTAGTTAGTGCTTGGTAATAATCCCTTGGTCCCTGAGAGGCTCATCCCTGGGAGTCATTTCCCACACTGGTTTGAAAGTAGTGCATTTATATGCTTAGTTTGGCTTAGAAGCCACATTTGAACAACAAGGAGGCTTCAGGAGGTAATTCTTAAGCTGTATATAATACGAGGCTAACTTTCAATTTCACAATGAAAGGTTCATAAACACAATCATCAATGTTAAGGGCCTGGCATAACGGCCTGTCATTTTCCTCATCTCTCGTGATGTTGAACATTTTTTCATATGTTTCTTTGTCATTTGTATTTCTTATTTGGATAATATTTTTAAAAGTCTTTATCCCATTTTTTAATTAGGTAGTTTGTCGTTTTATTGTTGAATTGTAATATTTTTTGTGTATCCTGGATATTAAACCTTTATTGAATATGTGATTACCAAATATTTTCTCCCATTGAGTCAGTTATCTTTTTATCCATTTGACAACATCCTTTGAGGTGCAAAAGTGTTTAATTTTGAGAAGGTCCTATTTATCTATTTTGCCTTTGTTGCTTGTGCTTTGGGCTTAAGTTTTAAGAAACTATCTCCTACCGCAAGATCATGAAGAGGTTTTCCTACATTTTCTTCTAGGAGTTTTATGGTTACTTCTTTAATATTTAGGTCCTTTATCCATTTTGAGTTTATTTTTGTATAAGGTTTGAGATAAGGGTCCACTTTCCTTCTTTTGATATGGATATCCTTTTCTCCCAGGACCATTTTTTCAATAACTGTCATTGCCCAGTTGTGTGGGCTTGACAGCCTTGTTTAAAATGACTTGACCTAGATATGAGGGTCTACTTCTGAATTCTTGCTTCAGTTCCATTGGTCAATTGTCTGTCTTTATGCCAGTACCATGCTGTTTTTACCACTAGCTAAGTGATATGATTTAAAGTCAGGAAGTAAAAGTCCTCCAACTTTTTTCTTCTTTTTTAAAGAGATATTTGGCTATTTGAGTTTGGTAGCATTCTTTGTTGTTCAAATTTTTGGAAGAGCTTGAGGAAGATTGGTGTTAAATCTTCTTTGAATGATTGCCAGAATTCATCTGTGAAAACATCTGGTCCTGGCCTTTTCATCTTTGGGAGGTTTGTGATGGCTGTTTCAATCTTTTCTTTTGTGTTTGATTTGTTGAGGTCTTCTGTTTCTTC
>JAQZBX010045300.1:0-21092 GCA_029593785.1 Cabassous unicinctus
CACTGAGCCACACCCGCTTCCCTCATGTACAAGTTTTTATGTGAACATGTTTTCATTTCTCTTGGGCATATACATAGGAGGAATGTAATTGCTAGGTTTAATGATAACTTTATATTCAACCTTTTGAAGAACTGCCAGAGATTTTACCAAAGAGTTACACACTTTACTCCGACACCAGCAGTATATGAAAGATCCAATTTCTCCACATCCTTTCTAACAGTTATCTTGTCTTTTTGATAATAGTCATCCTAGTGGATGTAAAATTTATTCTGTGGTTTTGATTTACATTTCCCTGATGGCTAATGATGTTTAGCATCTTTGCTTGTATATATTTGTATATATTCTTTGCAGAAATGTTTAATCAAATCCTTTGCCCATTTAAAAAATGTATTATTTATATTTTTAGTTTTGAGTTGCAAGACTTCTTTTTGTATTCTAGATACAAATTTATCAGATGCATAATTTTCAAATATTTTGTCATTTTCTGTTGTCTTTTTGCTTTCTTCATAATGTCCTTTGACGCACAAAAGTTATTAATTTTGTTTGTCTATTTTTTTCTTTTGTTGCTCACGCCTTTGGTGTCTATTTAAGAAACTATTGCCTGATCCGAGGTTACAAAGATTTATGGCTATGCCTTCTTTTCTTTTTCTATTTTAACTTTTTATTTTGAAATAATTATAAACTAATAGGACAGCTTCAAAAATAATAAAACCCCACTGAGAGAACTCCAATATAACCCCACTACCCCAGACACCTAGATCCACCAATTTTAACATTTTGCCTTTTGCCATTTCTTTTTTCCCCTCCCTCCCTTTCTCCTTCCCTCCCTTCCTCCTTTCTTTCTTCCCTCCCCTTCCCCTTCCCCTTGAGAATGAGAATGATGAGAGCAGATTGCACTCATCATACTCCTTGAAAACATAATACTTCCATGAACATTTCCTTTGAACAAGGATATCCACTTATGTAATCACCTTAAATGCAGTTATGTTTAAGAAATTTAACATTGATATAAAGCTTACATTCTATATTCCAAGTTTTACTTATTTTCCAATAATGTCCTTTTGAGTCTTTTCTCCTCCATTCTTTGATCCCATTGAGTATCATGTATTGCATTTAATTTGTCATTATCTCTTTAGATTTCTTTTTTTAATGTGGAAATATATGTACAACATAAATCTTCCCATCTCAACCTAGCATACCATTCATTGAGATTAATCATATTCACAGTGTTGCAGTACCTTCACCACCATCTGTTACTAGAACTTTACCTTCACCCAAAAGAGAAACCCTACACTCATTTTGCAGTAACTCCCCGTTGCCCCTGCCTCCCACACCTGGTAACATATACTCTACTTTCTGTCTCTTTGAGTTTACATATTCTTTAATATTTTCTTTTGGTTACCATAGGGCTTAAATTTAACATCCTAAATCTATAATAATCTTGTTTGCATTGATAACTTAACTTTATAAGCATATATAAATTATGTTCCTATATCCCCTACCTTTATATAGTTCTTGTCAGAAATTACATATTTTTACATTGAGCCCACAACCACTGATTTATCATTACATTTTGTGCATTTATTTTTTAGATCCTGTAGAAAGTGAAAAATGGAGTTAAAAATTAAAAAAACAACAATAGTACTGGTATTTATATTTACTATGTCATTGTCTTTATTGGAAATGTTTTATTTCTTTTTGTGATTTTAGTCAATTGTCTACTGTCCTTTCCTTTCAACCTGCAGAACTATATTTAGCATTACTTGTAGGGCCAGTCTAACTGATGAAGTCCCTTAGCTTTAGTTTATCTAATATCTTAATCCCTCCCTCATTTTTGAAAGACAGTTTTGCTGGATATAGAATTCTTGAGTGGCAATTCTTGCTTTAAGCAGTTTATGTTTTTTGTTTTGTTTTTTTTTTCTTTCTTTTTTTTTTTCCCAGCAGTTTAAATATGTCATCCCACTGCCTTCTTGCCTCCATGGTTTCCTATGAGAAATCAGCACTTAATCTTTTTGAGGCTCCCTTGTATGTGATATATTCCTTCTTTCTTGTGGCTTTCAGAATTCTTTATCCATTGAGCATCTTGGATGTGATTATTCCTGTCTTTTGTTAAATTTGGGAAGTTTTCAGCCATTATTTCTTTGAAAATTCTCTCTGCTCTTTTTCTTTTGGGATTCCCACAATGTATATATTGGTACACTTGATGGCATCCTACTGGATGATTTCAGTTGTCTTATCTTCAAGTTCTTTCTTTCTTCTGCCGGCTCCAATCTGCTATTGAATCCCTCTAGAAAATTTGAAATTTCTGTTACTGTGGTCTTCAATTCTCTTTGATCCCTTTTCATAATTTTCACCTCTATTAATATTCTCTTTGTGCACATCTGTCATTTTCCTGATTTCCTTTAGTTCTTTGTCCATGCTTTCCTTTAACTCTTGAGCATATTTAGGACTTGTCCTAATTTGTGTCTTCTGTGGACCCAGAAAATTATGTTCTTGAGTTAATCCATTCCTGTTTGTATAAGCCTATTTTATGTAGGACCTTTTGGTTAGATTCAGTTAAGGGACCTTTTGACTAGATTGCTTCAGTTAAGGGACCTTTTGATTAGATCACTTGATTAGTTTGCTTTAGTTTGCTCATTGGTGGTTTCTAATGCTTTATTCTTTTCCTTTTCCTTGGTCATCAATTCCTGTTTCTTTATGTGTTTCATAATCTTTTGTTAAAAACTTGACATTTTGATAATTTAATGTTTTTTTTTCACTGGAATTTAGACTCTGAGGTGGCTGTCCCTTAATCTTGTGTCCAGATAATGTTTATGTCTGAACTTTAACTCCCCATAACTCACCCCCACCCCACCCCTGGTAACCTGTAATCTACTTTTGTCTTTATGAATTTGCATAGTGTACTTATTTTCTATATGAAAAATAAACTATCTGCCCTTTATGTTTGGGCATATTTCACTCAACATGATGCCTTCAACATTGATCCACATTGTATATATCAGAACTTCATTCCTCTTTATTTCTGAATAGTATTCCAGTGTGTGTGTGTGTGTGTGTGTGTGTGTATACACACACCATGTTTTGTTTATCCATTCCTCTGTTGATGGACACTTGGTTTGCTTCCAGTTTGGGGCTGTTGTGAATAATGCTATTAATAGTGATATAGGCTGTCGTTATTTTTCTCCTTTTTTCCTCTCTGTTCTTCAGGTTGCATAATCCATATTAATGTATATTCAATTATGCTGATTCTTCTGCCAGTACAACTCTACTGGTGAGCTTCTCTAGTGAATTTTTAATTTTAGTTTTTATACTTTTCTTCTCTAGAATTCTGTTTGTTGTTTTTTTGCTTTTGTTTTTTTAAATTCGGTTTCTGTATTGATATTCTCCATTTGAGAACATTGTCATCATACCTTTCTTTACTTCTAACTTCACACCTAGTTTCAGTTGTCTCCTTTCTTTTCCAATGTGTGAGTCACACTCTCTTGTTTCTTTACAGGTCTGGTAATTTTTGTTGAAAATTGGATATTTGAAATGTGATATATTGTGGCAACATTGGATATTGATTCTCCTCCTCCCCACCCTCTAGGGGAGGTATCTTATTGTTATTTTTTACTTGTTTATTTTTTTAGTGACTTGACTGGGCTATTTTAGTGAAGTCTATTTCCCTCACAGTATTAAGTCTCTGATTCTGCTCATCAGAGGGCCCAGCCTGGGTGTTGTACATAACCATTCTTGGATGACAGTGGTTTTAGCAGGGCTCTTTTGTACTCTATTTTCCTGATCTTTCTATTAAATCCTCTGCTGATAGCACACCAAGCAGTCTGTCTCCACTAATTTTGGGCTGATTGCTTTATTGTTTTGAACAATTCCCTGGGGCCATAAATGCTCCATAGTCCAGTCCAGTTAAATTGGGTCCTCTTGCAATTGTGGTTAAGACAGTCTTTGAAGTTTATTCTGACCCTATGAGAGTTCTTCTTAGCTCTCTCTTTCCGAGGTTCTTTCTGGTAAATTTATAGCTGGGGTTTGGTTAGCTTGTTAGTTTCATAGGGCTATCAGCCCCCAACTAATACTACCAAAATCTCCATTGAAAGAAAAATTAATTAGAGAAGTTGTAGGTTTACAGAAAAATCACATAAAAAATAGTGTTCCCATAGCATCATACTCTCCATTATTATTATTATTATTATTATTATTTTTTAAAGATTTATTTATTTATTTATTTATTTATTTATCCCCCCTTGCTGCTTGTGTTTGCTGTGTCCATTTGCTGTGTTTTTTTCCGTGTCTGCTTATCTCCCCCTTGCTGTGAGGTCCTACTGCATCAGCCCACCACACCGCGCGGGCCGGCCTGCCCTCACAAGGAGGTCCTGGGAAGCGAACCCAGGGCCTCCCATATGGTAAACGGGAGCTCTGTCGATTGAGCCACACCCGCTTCCCTCCATTATTATTAACACTTTGCATTAGTGGTTCCTTTGTTACAGTTGATGAAGGAATATTATAATTATACTATTGACTGTAGTCCATAGTTTACATTAGGATGTGTATTAGTTTGCCAAAGGGTTTCCCATGCAAAGTACCAGAAATCTGTTGCATTTATGATGGGGATTTATTTGGGGTAAATGCTTACAGTGCCAAGGCTGTGAAAAGTCCAACTCAAGGCACCATTAGACATGCTTTCTCACCAAAGTCAGCTGTCATGTGTTGAAGCAAGATGGCGAGCAATCTCTGCTTGGTCTCTGCCTTCCCCTTTGTGCTTCCTCTCTCAGGCCCAGCTGCTCTGCTCTCTTCCCAATTTCAGCTGTAGGCTGGCATAGGGCTTGTCTCTTAGGGCTTCCTATATCAGCCTTGGCTAGTCTGCTCTCTTCCCAAATTCAGCTATAAGCAATCAGGCAAATGACTCACCTCTCCCTGGGGCCTCAGCTGTTTGAGCCTTCTCTTTTCTGTCACATGGCAGGATCAAAAAGGACAGAGCACTCTCTTCCTGTGTGTTTCTGTCCTTGTGAGTCCCTTTATATCAGACCCAGCAAGGGGGTGGGGACTCAACCTGAGTCATGCCTTACTAACATAGTCTAATCAAAAACCTTAAAACAATCTTAACAGGTAAGCTAATCAAATGCCCCTCAACTGAATTTAATACAGTCAAAGGGTATCACACCCAGAGGAATAGATTTGTTTACAAGCATAATTTTTCTCTTTTTGGGATTCATAAAATAATCTCAGATTGCCATAGGGTGTATTTTTTCCCTAATATTCCACCCTATTATTAACACCTTGCATTAGGGTGGTACGTTGTTATAACTCAGGAAAGAACATTTTTGTAATTGTACTATTAACTAAAGTCCATCATTTACAATAGGATTCACTTGTACAGTCCTATGTTTTATCTATTTAATTTTGATTCTAGTAACATATATATGACCTATGATTTCCCCTTTTAACCATATTCACATATATAATTCAGTGCTGTTAATTACACTCACAATGTTGTACTACCATTACCACCATCTATTTCCAAAACTTTAAAATTAACCTCAGATTTGCTGCACTCATTGTGGACTTCATGTGGATCACATCTTCTGGATAAGAAGGTTACAGTTATTAAGTGTCATTATGAAACTTGAAACCAGCTCTACTGTATTACTATCAAATCCTGCAGAAAGTCAGCCATCTGGGTTCTGATCTGCTGTAAAAGATGAAGATTTAGTGACCTTAATTAACCTGTCCTGTGCCCCACCCTTAAGGAACAGTCTTTGTAGTAGGCTGTGGCTATATTAGCCTTCCTGGAACATGCCTCTGTAAAGAACTGATAATGTTCTTTAATGTTCAGATAATCTGTGTAGGGCGTTGATTTATAATTTAAGCCTTTAGTTGTATTTTGAGGTAACCACAAATTAAATTAAACCAAATTTGTGTCCACTAAGTGGGAAAAGGGGACTGGGGATGGGAATAATCTTATTTCTTTTAGTAATTTTTAATTTGAATAGTGCTTTTTCTATTTTCCACAATAAGGCCTTTTTTGCTTTGACTTGAAATTAGTTCCTTGACAAAAACCATATTGCTTGGTTTAGTAACCTGAAATATGCATTAAATTGTGAAATGTCTTGTGAATTTGCCAACTTCTAGAATGGAAGCAAATAGCCTTTGCTGTAAAGGACAGTGAACGCCAGGGGGCTCTACTTCAGGGGCTGCTAAAGTTTCTAATCAGGTCTAAATTGTATAGTAAATGGCAGTGGAAACAGTATCTAGCAGGTTTCTGCTCATGCTAAAGGATTCATTGACCTATTCTCATAAATTCAAAGCAGCATGAGCAAAATCTTGCCTAAAACCCTTAAGTTCCATGGATCTTGTGTGATCTTTGACAAGAATTCCAGGTATCATACTTGTGCCCACGTTTTAAAGGTATTAGATGTTCTATAGCTGCAGTGATTGTCCCAGCTAGCTCTATTATCAGCCTTTTGGTGTGTCTTTATGTTATTCATTTGGAGAGTCTGGGGCAGAAGACAGGTGATGTAGCACTTGTGTTTTTAATAATGACAGCTTAAATGATCCAGTAAGTTTTAGTCCTTAAAAGAGACTCGAAGAAGCTACCCAGAGTTACTGAAAAGTTTCTTTCCATTTAATGAGATATTCTGATATTTTCCTAGTTTTGTCTCTTTGGTTCAATAGAAATATTTCAAAGTGGTATGTGACCATTTGATGCAGAGTCTGGGTTTCTCTATAATAAATCCCTTTGCCAAATGCCAAATCCTTTTGCAGACGCTACCGGTAAGAGTGAAGCAAATGGGTGAATAAAACCATCCCGATGTGGGAGCATTTTCCTGTTGGAGTTCAGTCTTGACGAAAGTGTCAGTTCAGGAATTGGACTCCAGGAGGGTTACAGTGTCTCCTGACAGGACCTGCCAACTACTTCTGGGCAATAATGTTGGCATTATTTGAGATGGCAGGAAGGATGCTTGCCTTCTGATCTATTTGGGTGAGTAGCTGAGCCAAGGAGAGGTTAGATGATTAAGAGAGACGCAAGGGATTCTTGGTTAAACTGAAGACTTCATTTGGGAACCAAACTTTAAATAATCTCTTGGACATTCAGCCACATACTTTCCCTGAAAGTTATGCTTTTCCAGCAAAATCTTGTTTGGTGTTATGTTTTTGAGGAATGAATTTAGATGAATATGTGGAAATGTTATTTAATGGCATACTGTACTAGAAATCTGAAGCCCTGCAGCAGATTTAAAATTCCAATTCTTGTTACAACTTTTTAAAAGATTGTGAAATTATCAAAATGCACATGAATCAAGTTTTAATATACTGTATGGTGGGTAGAAGAGGCTGTCCATTGTATCATTTCTTTCTTTGAATTCTCAGGCATGGTTTTGGCAGTGCAGAAACTTTGTAACCTTAAAACATTCCATAAAAAGTAAATATATGGGGAAAAAATTAACCCAGATAGAAATTTGTACAAATTACGCTTTAACTCCCCATTCCATATACCCAGCCCAGCCCCTGGTAACCTATTCTAGACTCTAACTCTATGATTTGCTTATTCTGATTATTCATATCAGTGAGATCATATAATATTTCTCCTTTTGTGTCTGGCTTATTTCACTCAAGTGAATAAGTAGGATTGCTGGGTCCTACTTATTCACTTGAGTGAAATAATTCTGTACTTAACTTGCTGAGAAACCGCCAAACTGTCTTCCACAGTGACTGCATCACTAATTTACATTTCCACCATCAGCGAATGAGTGTTCCTATTTCTCCATATCCTTTCTAACATTTGTTGGCAAGGCTTTTATATTTCAGAGAGATTTTTGCCATCTTATTTGAGAAAGTAGCAGGACTTCCCATGATGGAAGTTTAATATTTTGTTAGCTTCTGTATAGGCCTTTATCCCAAAAACATACCTATGACAACAAGAATACATTTATATCCCATAGAAATACGCTTTAGGTGCATTTTCCCCCATATACGATCCTGTACTAGTGACATACCTTTGTTATAGCTCCTAAAAAGTATCTCTTTTAATCATTAACCGCAGTCCTTGGCCACCCCAGAGTTCACTGTGTTATACAGTCCCCTGTTTTACCCACTACCTTTCCTTCTAGCAACATGGCCGCCCCAAAACTTCCTCTTTCAGTCACGTTCACACACATACTCCAGTGCTGTTAATTATACTCACGTTGCTGTGCCACCACCACCTCTGTTCATTTTTTTATAGATCTTTTCAAAGAACCAATTTTTTGTTTTGTTGATTGTCACTATTGTTTTTTTAATCTATTGTATTTATTGCCACTATGATCTTTGTTATTTCCTTCCTTCTGCTCATTTTGAATTTATTTTTTCTCCTTTTTCTAAACTCCAGTTTTGAGGTTAGGTCTATGATTTGAGATCTTTCTCTCTCTCTCTCTCTCTCGTTTTAAGATTTATCTTATTTATTTCTCTCCACCCTCTCATTGTTTTGCACTTGCTGTGTCTGTTTGTTTTCCTTGTTTTTCTAGGAGGCACCAGAAACCGAACCTGGGACCTCGGATGTGGGAGGGAGGCACCTAATCTCTTGAGCCACCTCTACTCCCTGCCTGTCTTGTGTCTCATTACATTTTCCTCCTTGTGTCTCTTGTTGCGTCAGCTTGTTGCATCAGCTTGCTGTCTTGCTCGTCTTGTTAAGGAAGCACCGGGAACCAAACCTCCTATGTGGCAGGGGGGAGCTCAATCGCTTGAGCCATATCTGCTTCCCTTTCTTCTTTTTTTAATGAAAACTTTTAGAGTATAAGTTTCCCTCTCAGCACTGCCTTGGCTGTATCCCATATGTTTTGGTATGTTTAGTTTTCATTTGCCCCAAGGTATTTCTAAATTTCCCTTGTGATTTCTTCTTTGATCCATTATTTGTTTTATAGTATGATTTTTTATTTTCACATATTTTTAAATTTTCATTTCTTCCTCTTTTATTGATTTCTAGCCTCATCTACTATTGTTGCAGAAGATATATTGTATGATTTCATTATTTTTTAATTTATTGAGACTCAGTTTTTGAGCTAACATAGTCTGTACTGGAGAATGGTCCATATGCACTAGAGAAGAATATGTATCCTGCTGCTGTTGGGTGAAGTGTTCTATATATGCCTATTAGTTCTAGCTGATTTAGTGTCATTCAAGTCTTTCCTTATTGATCTCCTGTTAAGATAGTCTATCCATTATTGAAAGTGGTGTATTGAAATCCCTTACTAATAATGTAGATCCATCTATTTCTCCTTTCAAATCTGTCAGTATTTGCTTTATATATTTAGGGCCTCTGCCATTAGGTGCATATATACTCATAATTATGTCTTCTTGTTTGATTCATGCTTTTTCATCCATTCTGCCAACCTCTTCCTTTTGAATGGACAGTTTAATACATTTACATTTAAAGTAAGTATTGATAATGCAGTACTTGCTTCTGCTATTTTTCTGTTTTGTCATTGTAAATCTCATATCTTTTTTTGCCCTCAGTTCTTTCATTAATACCCATTTTCATATTTATTTGCTGTTTTTTTTTTTTATAAAATTCACAGCTTTCTTTCAAATGCACAGAAAAAGAACAGAAAAAGGCAGCTCAACAAATTATGGAAACGTTACTCCTGAAAAGTTCTTTTACAGGCATTTTTATCTCATCTAATTCCAACTGCTAACTCAGTTCTTCTAGTGTTCAGAAAGATACACAGATAAACACAGATTAAATGACATAGTCAAGGTCTCCTTATTAATGAAAAAAAAATGAAGAAGAGAAAAAACATGCTTAATCGTATTCATATCTCACAAAACCAAACCCCATAATTCTTTTTTTTTACCTTTAGAATTAATATAGTACCAACTTTGCTCTTGCTACAAAAACATTTTAATGTTAACTATAGTTCATAAGTTACATTAGTTATATTTTCCCATGTATCACCACATTAACACTCTGTAATAGAAGAACATTCCTGTATTTATATTATTAACCATTGTTTGCTATTTTATCTGTACCATTTTAAGTACCTTCTTCTTTCTTTCTGAATATATTTTTTATGTATTTTCTTTGTTTTCCATGGGGTTGAAATTAATATCCTAAATCTATAGCAGTCATGTTTTATTTGATGCCAACTTTTATTCAGTAGCATGCTTTGTTCCTATTCCCCTCCCTCCCCTCACCTTTTTTTATATTTGTTGTCTTTATACATTATATGTCTAAAACCATAGATTTATCATTACTTTTTATTCATTTATATTTTAACATCTTTAGGAAGTAAGAAGTGGAGTTATACCAAATAATACAACATAATAATACTGGCTTTTATAATTACCCCAATGGTTACCTTTTTCTCAGGTCTTTATTTCTTTATGCTGCTTTGAACCACTGTCTAATGTGCTTTCCTTTTAGTCCAAAGAACTCTCCTGCCAGCATTCCTCATCCCAGTACAAATGTGTTTACTCCACATTGGATATCCTTCCATTCTCTGGCTGCTTAGATCAGCCTGAATCATTTCAATCATC
Source organism: Cabassous unicinctus (assembly GCA_029593785.1). Taxonomy (NCBI): domain Eukaryota; kingdom Metazoa; phylum Chordata; class Mammalia; order Cingulata; family Chlamyphoridae; genus Cabassous; species Cabassous unicinctus. The sequence goes on from JAQZBX010045300.1 coordinate 10,504, forward strand.
TTGTCTTCAAGATCCTTGATTCTTTTTTCTGCCACTTACAATCTGCTGTTGAAACCATCTAGGGAATTTTTCATTTTAGTATCATATTCTTTTTTTTTATTTTTTTTTTTAAGATTTTATTTATTTATTTATTTCTCCCCTCACCCTGTTGTTTTGTGCTTACTGTCTGCTCTTCTGTGTCTGCTTGTCTTCTCCTTAGGCAGCACCGGGAACTAATCCTGGGATTTTCCGGAGTGAGAGAGAGATGCTCAATCTCTTGTGTCACCTCAGCTCCCTGGTCTGCTGCATCTCTTATTGTCTCTCCTCTGTGTCTCTTTTTGTTGCGTCATCTTGCTGCACCAGCTGTCTGCGTAGGCCAGCTCACCGCGCGGGCCAGCTTTCCCTTCACCAGGAGACCCTGGAAATCGAACCCTGGACGTCTGGGAGGTTGAGCCCCAGACAAGTTCCCCCACTCAGTCTCTTAGACTCTGTATTTCAGTCGAAAGGGGTGCTGATACAAAGTACCAGAAATTTGTTGGCTTTTGTAAAGGGTATTTATTTGGGGTAGAAGCTTACAGTCACAAGGCCCTAAAGAGTCCAACTCAGGGTACCATAAGTGGTACTTTCTCACCCAAAGTCTGATGCCATTGGTTGACACAGGATGGCAGGTGACGTCTGTGAGGGTTCAGCCTTCCTCTTCCCTCTTAAGGCCCTGTGGGTCCAACTTCTTCTGATCTCAGCTGTAGGCTAACATAAGGCTTATCTCTCTTCCTGGGCTCCTTTCTTTCCAGGCTCTGCTGCTGTGTTCTCTTCACAAGGTCAGCTGTAAACTATTAGGTGAATGGCTCAACTCTCCCTGGGGCTCCAGCATCAAAACCAAGTTCTTTCCTCTGCTATGTCTTTTTCTGTGTGTTCTTGATTGAGCATCCATTTATATAGGCTACCATGGGCAGAGGGGAATCAACCCTGTTTGATCCTGGCTGCAGGATCAAAGTTCTCTGCTCATCCATGTCTGTAGAGCTCTCTCTCTTCCCGAGTGTCATCTTGAATGAGTGTCAGCCCACCAAGGGAGTATGGTCTCAACCCTGAGTCATGCCCTACTGACATAGTTGAATCAAAGCCCTAATCTTAACATAATTTTAAAAAAGGCATCTCAGCTGAATCTAATGCAATCAAAAGGTATCATGCCCAGAGGAACAGACTAGTTTACAAACATAATCAATATCTCCTTTTTGGAATTAATAAATAATGTCAAACTGCCACAGACTCTGACCTGATAGATTGGCACTGGCATACATGCACCCCAGTATGCACACAAGGGTCACTCTGCTCCCTCTGGAACATGGCTGGGCTCCCATGGGCATGCAAGCTGGCTTTTTTTGCAGGGCTAGCAATCGTGCTAGGTGATATTTCTATGGCTTTGAAGCTGAGTATTCTTTATTCAGCACTTGCCCAGTTAATGCAACCCTTTAACTGCTTTCCTAGTTTTGAGGAAGGTTATTGTATTTTTGTTATTTTAAAGATTTATTTATTTATCTCCCCCTTCCCCCTTGTTGTCTGCTCTCTGTGTCCATTTGCTGTGTGTTCTTCTGTGTCTGCTTGTCTTCTCTTTAGGCAGCACTGGGAACTGATCCTGGGACCTGCTGGAGTGGGAGAGGCGCTTAATCTCTTGTGCCACCTCAGCTCCCTGGTCTGCTGCGTCTCTTATTGTCTCTCCTCTGTGTCTCTTTTTGTTGCATCATCTTGCTGTGCCAGCTCTCTACGCGGGCCAGCACTCCATGTGGGCCAGCACTCCGCTCGGGCCAGCACTCCTGCATGTGCCAGCTTTCTGCGTGGGTCAGCTTGCCTTCACCAGGAGGCCCCAGGAATAGAACCCTGGACCTCCCATATGGTAGATGGGAACCCAATTGCTTGAGCCACATCTGCTTCCCAGTTATTGTCTTTACAGTTCCTCTGGTGCCTTTGCCCGAGGGGGGTTTGTAATGATGACTGCCCTCAGACACAGCCCCCACCTATCTGAAGTAGCTTGTAGGAAAAAGGAGTGATCAGACCACCCCACCCTGTAACCCCAGAATTTGGAGGACTAGGTCTTTTTGTCCCACCTTGGTACCAGCAACCTGCACTAGGAGCCAGAGGTCCAGTCTTCTCTGCTGCCTGCCATGAGGCTGGGGGAAGAAAAATGGTAGCCACTGCAGGGATGGTGAAACTCACTGGTATTTATGGCAGTTTACCAACTTCTTCCTCTCATTCTTCCCTGGATGCTGCACAGTGTTCCACTAGACTTCTGAGTGTCAAAATAGTTGATTCAGACAGTGCCTGCCAGTTCAGTAGTTCTCTTGAGGAGACCTTCTGAGCTCTCTGTTCTTAGGACTTGTATCCCCCTGGGGAAAATTTCTGTGCCACTTCTCTAGAACTAGTGGTTGGGATGGTAGCCTGCTTCTCTTGGAATGATGCCTCTGCTTTATGAGCAGATTGTCTGTCTTGGTAAGCTCTGAATCTCTTGGCTTGCCTCTCCCAGTGTGGAACCTCCCCTTTACAAGTAAGCTTGGACAAGGGCAATTGGGACCTCAGTATTCTCAGCCTGTCATACCTGGAGTAGGGCCTCTATTGTACCAGTATGGATTGGGTAGAGAAGACAGCCCCATACTTTCAGCCACCATTGCTTGGAATTTAGCCTCTGCAATACAGAGGTGGTGGTGGATGAGGAATACTGGTGGCCTACCACTTCTGGGAAGATACTGTAGCCATCAGTTGCGGGAGATGGAGCCCCATTTTCTTGGCCATACCATAACCCATAGTTGAGCTTGTCATGGTGAGTTGGGGGGCAGGGAGGGAGTTAGCAGGTTGTGGCTCAAGTGTAAAAGTCTCTTTCTTACTGAGATTTAACAAATGTTTTTTCATTTGCTGTATGCCATTAGGAAAATTTCCAGAGACTTTAAATGAGATTTTAAATTTGTTTTAGAATTTTCCTGTGTTATTCTTATTTCACTGGGGAGAGGGTCTGTGGAGCTCCTCACACCACTATTCTAGGTGTGGTTATATTTGCTAATATATTTGTTACTGAATATTACTAATAATATTTAGTAATATTCTTTACTTAGGTTATATTTTCTTATATTGTTCTCAAAGACAAGCTTTTCCATTCCCAGAATAGATAGAATGAAGAATGATAGAATGATAGAATGAAGAGATGAGTTGAAATGTGTAGTTGGTAATTAGAGAAATAAATAGAAGTAGCATCTTATCCAGAGGCCACTAATAGTATAGTAGCACCTCATTTTACGCAAACTCAACACATGCAAATTCAGGTATACGCGACTGGCAATTGAAAAAGAGAATTAAAATTTTTAAAAAATATTTCTGTGATTAGTTTCGTTTACTTATTGTTACTAGAGTGTTTATTTGCCTTATTTATTTAGAAAAGTGTGATTGGTATGTTTGTATAAGAAATATACGCTTATCAAATAATGGGGTTCACTATTATGCATGATTTTCAACTTATACAAGAGTCTTGGAACGTATTGGTTGTGTAAAACTAGGTCCTACTGTATTCCAGTTTTCTAGAGCATTTCTAAGACTTTAGAATTAAGCAAAAATTTTAAGTCAACAAAATATATATTCAAAATCCATGCCCTAAAAATCATGTCTTTTTAATAAAATCATGTATTTTTACTCCTTATTCCTCCTTCTACTTTTCCTCTCTTTTTCTCATTTTAGTCCTGGTCTTTTTTTCTTGTTTCAGTGGTTTCAGCTCTTCTAGGGAGAAGAGATATGATTAAAATAATTGTTTATTTATATGAGAATAATGCTTGTATGTATAATACAATCTTATGTATGCATTCACTCATACAAATATTTATTGTTCCTTACTCTGCCATACATTGTTCTATGCAGTGGGAATATATCACTGAACAAAACATATAAAATTCCCCGCCCACATAGAGGTTATATTCTGGTGGTGCCTGCATACAAAGAATATACATATCCAAAGCCTCAGTTCTTTATAGACTGTTAAGTTTTATATTAGGCACAGATTTTACGTAATTATATTTCCCAATCTAGAGTCCTAAAGCTGAAGAAAAGTTCTCCTGAGAGCCAGGCACAAAGACCAAGAGCAAGGAGCAATAGCTGACAGCATGACAGTTAGGAGAATCTTATATTAGCATATAAAATATAGCAACCAGAAACACTTTACTATTAACCTGTCCTCCTGAAAGACCTTGAGGCTATCCTCGTTTTAGTGCATAGAACTGTAGTTGAATAAAAATTGATAGACTTGAGAAAAATTTGAATTTATTCTTGATTCTCAATTTATGTTGTCAAGAAAATAGGTATATCATTTTAGAAGTATTATTTTCAGAAGCAGTAAGAAATTCTTCAAGCTATAAGTTTATAATTAGTGTATTTGATGTACTTTACTGTATGTATGTTATGCTTCAATAAAAAATGAGAGGGAAAGTGCATATCATTGTAGAGGAATTAACTATTTGTATAATATCTTATTCTGTCATTATTGTTATGTCTAGGGTCTTTCTCTATTTTGCATGGAGAATATTCCAAACCAAATTAGATATTGTAAGCCAAAATAGAGGCAATAGATCCAATTTTGAATTACTGTACTTTAACTCTTCCCTTTAATTTGAATGATCAGGAAGACTGTAATAATAGAAAGTTTTTCATGCTATAAAAATAAAGTTTCCTCACTTTTTTATTCTTCCATTTTATAGCAAACATGTACTTTTTTGAATGTCTCTAGTAATTATCAATCAGTTATTAAATTGTAGAAAAAGAGTCAAATCATCGTTGTGGTACTGATAAACCAAAAAAAATTGTATTAATAAAATTAAATCAAGTGAGTATATTAGTATTAACAAAATATTTCACATCATCCTGAATGATAGGAGATATCTACTTGTACTTGGTAAGTGACAGTAGACCAAATGTTATTGTGTGGTTTGTGTACTCTTACTTCATTTTGCTGTTTACCTTTTACAAGCATGATGTTTGTTTTTGGAAATATATAATTATTGAAGTAAATACAAGTGTAGTTATTTTTAAATTACCATATTTATTAGGAACACCTGTATAATTGTACTTTTCTGCATTTAAATGAGTATTGAAAATGCACTCAATCCAAAGCTTAATTTCTGGGAGAATTTTTTTTGGCCTTCATAAAGAATATAGTCTGCATTTAGAGCTTAATTGTTAATATTGGACCATTTTTAATCCACAAAAAAGCAAATTCATTTGTCACAAGCTATACAAAATGGTTCAGTTTGAAATTTGGGGGCACATTAGTTTAAGCAATATCACTCCTTTTTCCAAAAGAAATAAACCTCAGAATGAAAGTGTGTTCTGAAAATACTGTCTATGGCTCTATTAATGCATTTAATATACTGCTTACTGTGCATTAGACTCTGTGGTTAGCAAGGGGTACCCTGTAAATTAGATTATCATCCCTATCAAGGATCATTCAGGGGAAAGATAAGTAAGAAAATAATTATAGTGCAGAATGAAAATTGCTTTTGCTAGAAATATGTACAAAATGCTGAAAGCTCAGAAGTGGTACCATCTAACTCTTCTAGACTGAGTTGGGGAAGGCCTAATAGAAATAGAAACATTTGGATTTGTTTTTAAAGAATGAAAAGGAGTTGGCGAATAGAATATTGGGCGATGGGCATTCCAGGTGAATGGAATATCATGTACAGAATCAAAAAGGTGTCAAAGAAAAGTGTGTTTAGGAAGAAGGCATTTGTTCTTGGTATGTGTTTCTGTTTAGAAGGGGTGGGGATTGGAATGAGGCTAGATTGCGTGTTGTCCTGATTATGAAGGGTCTAGTATGCCATGTGAACTAAGCTGAAAGTACATCCTATACGCCCTATTTGAAAAAAAAATTTCCTGGAATAAGATACTCTGGGGAAAAAGAGTTCCATGTTCAAATACGTTTTAGAAATGCTATATACTCTATTCCCCTTTCTGGAGATTAATTACCATTATTGACTCTGAGAAGTCCTATAATAAGGAAATGTTTGACTTACTATATCCCAATGTGTTTGTCTGTAAAACACTTTTTGAAATAGGAAATGCCTATATTAACATCATTTGGAATTAGTATTCCAATTAACATTTTGGGAAATGCTGCAGAAAGTCAGGGGGAGCAATAGAAGGAAAGTGACATCTTTATATTTGTTTATGGAAAGATGAGTCTTATAGCAATGTTGAGATTGGACTGGATAAGAGACATTGAAGCAGTAATAACAGGTGAGGGTCTATTTTATTAATCTAAGTGAGAGCTATTAAGGGTCTGAATTAATATAGTAAGGCTAGAGAGAGATTCTATTTTAAAATCTATTTTCTTTAGTTTCCTTATTTGTAAAACTGAAATTCTGCTCCATCAGAATAGAAATGCAATGGCTAAAGAACCTAATAAAATATCCAGTTTTAGGAATGTATTTCATGTAAATTCATAGAAAAGAATGTTTACTAACTAGCATCATGACTGTGATTGTGATCACATTTGTATTTATATTCATATATAAATTAAAACTTTCAAAGTTGAATGAATGCAGATAGTTCATTAAATGGGAAAATATAAATTATTAAAGTACAATTTCCAGAGCATTTAACCTTTATGGATTAAAATGCAAGCAAATATTGGCCTCATAACATTATCTGAAATAAAAGAAAGTTCTTGCGGTACATAAAAGAATAGAACATTTTTGAAAGGTTATATAAGAAATAAAACCCTATGGTCTTGCTAACATTAGAGATACTTTTCTTTCTTTTTGGTTATCATTCCCTCAAACCCCACTTTTGATTAGCAAGGACAAATAAACTCTTAAATTCTAAGTTTGAAGGATGAAATTTTGAAATATATTTACAAAATCTGTCTCAAATGCTGGATCCCTGCTTGAGAAGTAGGTTTCAAACAAATGTTATGGAACTAAGTAAACTGTCCAATTATGGACAATCCAGCTTGTATAGCTAGATAGTTTGGAAGAGGGGTTATCTTTAGAGAGTTATTCATTTGAATATCAAAATGCCATATTACATCAAATATACGAAGCCATAAATTATAAGGCACACCATTATTTTATATATTTCTAAGAAGAGAAAGAATACTGGCAATTAAACTGACAGTACATTCTTTCTATCTAGAATTTTTATTTTATACTTACTGAAGAATTCCAATAGACTTACTTAGATGTTTATTTTTTTTATAAAGTACAGCTTCACTCTAAGGCAAATGTAAGCTAAAATAAATTGGGTAACACATCTCTATGACTTTTTCATGAAGTTTGAGTCTTCTGAATCACTTTTTGATTTGGAGTCATAATCTCTGTGTTTTACCATTTGCTCTGCCATCAAATTACTTCTAATAAAGCCTCCAGGATTATCTCCAAGTCACTGACAACCATTTTGCAAGTTTTGATGCTGTCTTGAGTGATGTTAATAGAAGATATTCATGAAAGTTTTCAGACCACAACCAGGACTCATATTTCTTTCTCAGTTTGTCCCTAAATAGTTTAACTGGAACTTTAAGGGGATGTAGTTGTCTTGGTATGGCATTAGAAATAACAACTATTCTCACATAGGCAGGCAATAATATTTTTACCACCTGGCCTATAGCATTCATGAATCACTGTGAGCTGTAAGATACATCCCAATATCAGAAGTTTGAAGTTTGAAAAAACGTGCATCTTAAAATTGATGAAATACAGGCTATAATATGATAATTAACATCAGTTAAAAAGAATGAAATGCTGACTTGGAAGGATCTTTAAGGATCTAGCTGAGTAGGTATGAGCATGTGTGGCTCAACATACAAGTAACTTTGCAAGCATGGACACAGTTGTGTGTATGTGTGTCCCTGTGCATTTGTGCCCCTGTGGCTGCCTGTTTGTATACCCATACTAGTCTGTCTACATGCTGACATATAGAAAGGAGTTAAGAAAAATATATACTAAATTGCTGACAGTGGTCACCTACTAATAAATGGAGCACATATAGAAAAGTAGTTCATATTTTGCACTTTACATACTTCTACATCATTTCAAGTTTGTACAATGATAGCATGTTAAATATTACTATATAAAAAGGGGTACTGGCTGACTTCATAAAATACAATTGTATTTCTTTTTAGCATATAATTGAACATTGATCTTCTCTTAGTCAAAAATAATTATGGTATTTTATATAATCTTGCTGAAAGGGTTCCAATTTTCTCCACATCCTGTGAACAACTGTTAGTCTCTTTTGATTATAGCCATCCTGGTGGATTTGAAGTGATATCTCATTGTGGTTTTGATTTGCATTTTGCTGATGGCTAATGATGTTGATCATGTTTGCATGTGCTTTGGGGACATTTATATATCTTTTTTGCAGAAGTGTCTATTCATATCTTTTGCTCATTTTTAAATTGGTATATTTGTAGTTTTATTATTGAGTTGTAAAAGTCCTTTATTTTAGATTACAAGTCCTTTATCAAATATATGATTTACAAATTATTTTCTCTATTCTGTGGGTTATGTTTTCATTTTTTGGAAGCACAAAAGTTATTAATTTTAATAAATCAAATTTATCAATTATTCTTTCACATGTGAATATCCAGTTGTCCCAGTCTCATTTGTTGAAGGACTATTCTTTCTCCATTTAATTGGCTTTGCACCCTTGTTGAAAATTAATTTACCATAAGTGTATGAGTTTATTTAGGGACTCTATTCTACTCCATTGACCTCTATATCTATCCTTAGGCCATACCACACTGTCTTGATTACTGCAGATTTGTAGTAAGTTTGAGATTGGGAAATGTGATTCCTCCAACTTTAGTCTTATTTTTCAGGATTGTTTTGGCTAGTCTGGGTCCCCTTAATTTCCATGTGCATTTTAAGATAAGCTTGTTAATTTCTGCAAAAAGGGTAAATGGGATTTTATTTATTTATTTTGAGGTACCTGGGGCCGGGGATTGAACCCGGGACCTCGTTTGTGGGAAGCCAGCACTCAACCACTGAGCCACATCGGCTCCCTTTTCGTTGTTGTTTTTTTCAGGAGGCACCGGAAACTGAACCTGGGGCCTCCCATGTAGGAGACAGGTGTTCAACCACTTGAGCCACATCTGCTCCTGGTAGATGGAATTTTGATAGAGAATGCATTGAATATGTAGATCAATTTGGGAAAGATTGCTGTCTTAATACTAAATCTTTCAATCTATGAACCCAGGATGTCTTCACATATATTTTTCTTAAATTTTTTTCAATAATGTTTAGTAGTTTCAGAGTATAGATTTTGTACATCTTTTGTTTACTTATTCCTAAGTATTTTCTGTTTGGTGATGTATTAAATGGAATCATTTTCTTAATTGCATTTTTGGATTGTTCTTTCATAGTATATAGAAATATATTAGATTCTTTTTTTTAATTAATTAATTTATTTTTTAATATACTTTTTATTAGAGAAGTCGTGAGCATACAAAACAATCATGCATAACGTGCAGAATTCCCATACATCACCCCTCTACCAAAACCTTGCATTGTTGTGGAGCATTTGTTACAGATTATGAGGGAACATCATCAAAATATTACAAATAACTATGGTCCCTAGCTTACATTTGGTATATATATTTTTGAATCATAATTTTTTTTTATTAGAGAAGTTGTAAGCTTACAAAACAACCATGCATAATGTGCAGAATTCCCATACATCACCCCTCCACCAACACCCTACATTGTTGTGGAACATTTGTTACAGATTATGAAAGAACGTGATCAGACTATTACCACTAACTATGGTCCATAATGTACATTTGGTATATGTTTTCTATACACCCCCTTATTATTAACACAATGTATTGGTATAGTACATTTGTTATAGTTCATGAGAATACTCTCATATTTGTACCGTTAACAACGGTCATCTTTCACCACATGGTTCACTGCGTTATACAGTCCTATGCTTTGTACATTCTATCCAAAGTATACACTCAGTAAGCCCATTACCTATTTTTTTGAGATTTATTTATTTATATACTTTATCCATTTTTTACCCCGCCCATTTTGCTGTTTTGTGTCCATTCAATGGGCAATTCTCTGTGTCTGTTATCTTCCCTCTCTTCTCCTTTTCCTTCTGTCTTCACCAGGATTCGATCCTGGGGACCTCCGATGTGGGAGAGAGGCGTTCTGCCACCTGCGCCACCTCAGTTCCTGGATTTTCAGCACGTCTCATCTTGGCGATCCCATGTCTCTCTCCTGTTACGTCATTATCTTGCTGTGTGGCTCGGTGGGGCCTGGCAGCATGCGCGCCTTCTATATTTTTTTAGTTACCGGGAGATCCCAGGGATTGAACCCAGGTCCCTCCATATGGCAGATGGATGCCCAACCATTTGAGCCACATCCGCCCCCCAGCCCATTACCGTTTTTTTTCCTTTTCTATCTTTTATTTGTCTTTTAAAATGTATATATTTTTATTACAGAAGTTGCATACTTACAGAACAATCATGCACATGTGTAGAATTCCCATACAACCCTTCACCAACACATGCTTCCTTTACTTCCAAAGAAATAAATCATTTCACATACAGTTTTGAAACCCCCTCAACTGCTATATAGAATTCC